>JXSR01S001908.1:51916-75224 GCA_000969725.1 Ophiothrix spiculata
CCCCCCCCCCCCTTGAAGTCTAATGGTGCGTCCCTTACACCCGGCCCTCAAAAAAGTGCTCATTCCAAGCGGACTAAACTTTAGAATAGGAATTCAAAATACTTTCGGCGTGCCGCGCAGGTCTCTAGAAGATATTTCGAGAGCAGGTCTGTTTTACAAATTCTTAGATTTACACGTACCTAGAACATGAATTTGACATCTAACATGAATGTAGAAAATAATCAAATTTGTTTTATAGCCTGATGTGTATGTTGACCTAGTTCCGATATAAGGATTAATTAAGCTCCTGGGTTCATCCCCGGGCTGGGTTCTTGATCTTCGGTGTCGAGTTACTTAACATGTGTGTGCTACAGCTGAAAATATTGACTAGAAAACTTTTGGAAGCCTGAGGACTTCAGGAGAATCTCCATGCACTTATACCTGTAGGTAACAGCACTCAATTCCCAGGTTGTCCAATTTAAAAATGGTGTACAATATCCTCAGGCTGGTAGGTTGGGTCGTGAAAACATGATGTTAAAAATAACAGTTATTGAATCATTTGAAAAAGAAACAAACTAAAATATCTGTGTCACGTTTTCAATAATTATTTGAAAGATTTTGTTTTTAATATTGCCCGCGTACAATATATTTTGATTTGATGAAAGTAGGACCAGTTCCGGTTATTTTTCCTCTCTGTAATATTTACTCAGTAAGCAATTCCAAACTTCAAAAGAGGAACAGGATCGAACCTGGATTAAGCCTCTTCCGTTTAGATTGATTTTTTTTTTCTCAATTCACAAGCCTGAACGCTACGTAAAATGATGATTAAAATGCTTTATTAGTGGATATCTTTTACATAAAAAACAAATGATACGATCTTAATGCTTATGCATCTTCTAATTAACTAAAGATCAAGTTTAAGATCAAAATGAAATTGTTTTCTAACAAAACATATCACATCATCTTAATAATGAATCAATCAAATCAGATGACAAATTGGCTCCGATGTTAATTGAGTTGATATTACTTGATTATTGTTCCCTTCACTCAAAAATGGACTCTACCCGTGTGGTTGATAGCGGTAAAGATCAAGAGCCGTGCCTCGAGACGAACACCTGTGATTTGTTCCAGGTAGAGCAAATAGTTTGTAAATTTATCCAGCCGTGAAAAAGATATTTAATGCTTCGCACCTTTCACAATTAAAAAATCAGTGAAATTTCACCTCAGGCTGAGGAAACAGAACATTGTCCGGACTATAAATGTTTCTTTCAGCGCATATGCAACTTTGCCCGCCTACATAAACATTCAAAAAAGAAGGGAAAATGAAGAAAGCAGCATATATAGGGGCCTATTTATGGGCGCATTGGTATTAATTTTCGTGTGTCAAATTTTGCCAAAAAGAAAATTATTATAGAACAAGATAGACAAGTCATGAACTTGGATCGATTTAACACATTATACGCTACAAGGTATAAATGAAATTGACCTATTGCAACTTAACAGCGCCTCATACATTTCTCGGGATACGTTACTGGAAAGAATTCTATAATGGCATGTCGTTAGGTGGGTATGCTAAAAAGGTGGTGTTGTTACATTTTGTTGTGGGTTCTCGAACTTAATTTGATGTAAATTCACTATTCCTTGGCCTATTGACTTGTTTAATGTCTCATTTGAAAGCTTACACTTTCTTCTATTTGTGTAATTTGGCCCTCATGGGTTACATAATTTAAGAGAGACAATGGTTTGAACTTGGCAGTACAAGGGTGGTGGTGCCTAAGGATGCGGTGCCTACGGATGCGGTAGATACCCAAATTGAGACAATATCGCCATTTTGGAAGGTTTGACACTGCTGGAACATTCACAAATGGATTCTGTGACCTCAAATACATACAGACAGTCACCAACATGGCTAAAATTTGGTATATAATTACAGTAATTGGCAAATTTATCATTTTTAGACCTTCCTCAGACCCCAGACCCCCATGATCAGTTTTTTGGGCAGCACCTTCTCATTTTTTGTCCGATTTTGACAAATTTGGTGTCAAAATGTTCAGGGGATCAAGCTGCATCAAATAGGAATTAGGACAGAATGATTTGAAACATCACCATTTTCTCCCCTTGTATAGCCCGCCTCTAATTAATTGAAGGTCATCAACACCAAGACCCTAAGGGGTCTGTTTCAAGTTTAATGCATCAAAGTAACTATTAAAGTGTTTAGAACATATCCTGAAAAAATGAACTGTTTACCATTAATCATTCCGATTTATGACTTGCTTTAGTAAAAATAGGCAATTTTGAGAAAAACGCGTTTGAAAATTACAGTTTGCATTGCCGTCTATGGAGTAATTAATCATTAATTAGCTCATTATGCCAAAACAAAGGTGATATTTGGCTAAAAAGTTACTTGAATTGAAAGAGATCAATAATATTAACATCATATCAAACAATTGTTTTTTTGACCATTTTGACCATGTAACACATTTTTCACCCACCTCATGAAATGCCACCCTATATAAGTTATTACAATATCATCTGTTTATATACTGGGGCAATCTACACGGGCGTGCAAATCCAGATGAATGCGCATCTCCGATCTGGATCTCGGAGCTGAGATGCGCATGCATCTGGATCTACGCTCCGTGTAGATTGCCCCACTATGGCCACATAACATGATAACACATCGTAATATCGCCGCAAGGTTTAACTAATGTTACCAGGACCAGTGTAACCATTTAATAAACTGAACTTAAATTTTATATTGAACATTATGAGAACAAATCTATTCTGTGGAGGAACTCAGGACATGTACACTCCTAGTCTTTGTCAAAGACTAGATTTGTGTTATTTTGGTCACTAACATCGAGCGCCGAAGGCGCGAGACTAGGCCGGAGGCCAGAGATTTGTGAGCGCCGAAGGCGCGAGCAAATCTAGTGAAAAGGGTGGTGTGCTTGTAAGTTTCTAGTGTCTGGATGGTGTGTTAGCATGTTCATAGTAAAATGGTCTGTAACACAGACTAGTACACTCCTCGTATAAATAGATAACCAGAAGACACTAAAAACAAAGAAAATAATTTAACATTTTAATCCATTTGACTCTTTTTGATACTTTGGCAATACGCAGCTTGGCATTTAGCTGATTTACTTCAGATCTCAATCTCTCTCTCTATAACGAAACGTTGTATAATTCCCGGATCATTTCAATTGGCTTTACTGTTTTCGTCGTGATTTTTTTGACTTGTTATAATTTGAGCACAGTGCACTTGATATAACTCGATATATATAAATTCTTCACTCATGCTTTAGTTTTACTTTTTTAGTCTTGATATGCATCTTTAAAACAGGCTTGATTTCAAGCGATTAGGTTTTTCAAGTTTGTTTATTGATGAACAGATAACCCATTAATCACGTTCTTATGAAATCTAAAGCGACTTGTAAAATATTTGGCATAAGCATATTTTTTAATTTTCATTGTTACTTATTTTCTTTTACATAGCCTAACCAGATTCTAGAGGTTGTTAAGCAAAATAATATTTTTTCTAATCACCCGACTTAATCTTGAAAAAGTTAAAGTAAACATGTGGTGAAAGTAGTGTTTCATTTAGATGTAGATAAGACCACGCCCGTAGATGAAACATTTGAACTGGATAAATCCTTGAAATTGAGAGTTATTGTTTGAGGTTTATGGTATAATCGTATTAATCAGATGAATAGATTTGTTTATTTTTTCTTCATAAATTGCAAAATTGTAAGAGCAACGACCCTTGTTGATATAGATCAGGTTTGTAATGCTGTGTATGACATTTCATACTTGTCGCGGTGCATGCAGCTAAACCTCGTTTGTCGCGATAAATTGTTGTTGGAAAATTCAATTTATTTCAATTACAATGTCGCGTCGCGTCGTTACATCCAAAACACTAAATGTAAATATTTTCGATATATCGGCCTTATTTGCTTTTCACGTAAACCACCAGAGAGCGCAAGATCCAATTTGCATTAGGGTTTTCCAAGTCAATTTCCATATTTTTTCAAGTTGGCAATTGTCATGTTTGTCACAATAACCAATGATATTAGCCTAATTTCAGGCTTGGACCTCAACCTTTTTTCCCAGAAAACTGTAGATCGTTAACACATCAGACTTTTGAGTTATTATAGGCATGAAGAAAGTTAAATGATATCAGATAAATAAAACACAAATAAAGTTAACGACCTCTTAAAAGTTAAAAAAAAAAATATGTATCATCTTTTTAGATATTCGAAAAACTTATCAGAGTTATATACGTATAAAGCTGTATTGAAAATCCATATTCAAAGTTACAAGACACAGACAATTAAACTTGGGTAAACTGCTTGTCCTGCCTGGAAAACTAACAACCGTCTAGGCCTATAATGTCAAATTCAGAAGTGGATGCAAATACAACAATCAACTGTAATGCACCCCACCCCGCAAATGAGTCACACCCGTTTAAGTCACATCGCCTTGTGCTCTGAATTGAATATTATTTATCAAATATCATACGTACTAAACATATAAAGTTATATATCACGTGTTAAAAATGAAAAGTAAACATTTGTTTGGCGGGAAATTCTCAATTTTTTCACTCTGGTACCCTCCGTTTCGGCAATTCACAGTAGCTCATGCAGTCTGCTGAGTATTTTGAAGTTGTGCGAAATATAAGACGTCGGGGACCAGCGTATCTTTTTTTCTCTTAGACCATCTGCTTTAACCAGCAGTCACATGTTTGCATTATGTGAGGGTTGCTTTGCTTATTGAAAACAAATTCGGATTTCATAAGCAAATCAAAAGAAGCATTAAAGAAACAATTACTTACCTCAGTTGCATTAGCAACCAGGATACACTTAAGAATAAAAAAGGATTCTTCACTATTGTTTTTACTAAAACAGTAACAGAAAAGGAGAGTGGCCCGCGGAATACCTCCCCGTCTGCTATAAGGCAGATTTATTTCTCTATGCTATTTTGCTAATTACTAAACATTTGGGGCATTTTCAGGGCAATTTGTTAAGTTAAAATATACTTTGGTGGTTGTTTATATTTGAGGCATCGGGAAATACTGATTGCAAACAGTCTAACAAAACATTAGCTTTAGCCGTTATAAACACGCACATATCAGCTGCTTCTATATTTTACATTATCGATTGCAACAATGATGAAGTAATAAGGTTTAAGCGCTTCAAATTTGTTTGCCATACTGATAAAATAGAAATAGTAAAATTTCACTGGTTAAATTGTTACAACAACAGCTAACAACTTCGTACGGAGGTTTCAAGTTAGATAATGTTTGCTCTAAATGAAGCAATCGTGTTATGCATGATGGACATGAAAAGCTGAGACAAATTTGCCTCTGAAAAAATAATAACGATCCTGGTCCATGTTGTTTTATTTTGGTAACATTTTACACCATTCAAAAAGCACGATTTTGTTTTGCATTAAATGCATATAGAACTTTGGATTTTAACACGATAGCGTCATTTAGAAAGGTGCTACTTAAGAATACTAAATGAAATTAATGAAATTAAAACACCTTTCTTTGGGGTTAATCTAAAGTTCACAACTTCAAAGTAGTACTTTTTTCTTTGTTACTCAATATTGAATAATGCAAATACATATTATTAAAACAATGCTCAATAACTAAGACAATAGAGCGTGCATTTCAAATAAGAAGGCAAATTACAAAGGCCCTATCTAAAAAGGTAATCAAGTTAATTTGGTGGTTACAGGTCGCGATACGTTTTACACTTTCGGTGGATTATTTTGCACACGTATGATTGAAAGTTTAATTTACTTAACTACTCTAATCACTATTATTTCAAAAATGAACTTCAATTCGATCACCAACATGGCCAATTCTATCGGAAATACCGATCTGTTATATACATTTTTTAAATACAATAATAAAGTTGAGTAAAATCTTGCTCGGTTAAGTCAATATTACTCAATGTTGAGCACATCTTACTGAACGTTGAGCAAAGTTTACCCAACGTTGAGTAAAGTTTATCCAACGTTGAGTAGGTAATTATCTAACAATTTGTTTGGACAGGGAATCAATTTTGAGTAAAAATTATGTGAAGTTAAATGTTTGGATTGCAAAGTTATGACAGTGAGCATCTGGTCAAAAGTTCATGCAAAATATTTTCGTAATATTTGGAGAACACAAACAAAACAAAACAAAACAAAACATGTGAACAAAACAAAAAACGAAAGAGAAGAAGAAGAACATGGAGAAGCAATGGAAATCAACATGCAAATACGAGCAAAACACATTTATGTAATAACTAACTAAAGTTAAGATAAATAAAGTTAACACCATTAAAGTTTGGTAAAAAAAAGTAGTTATCTTAGTAGACATTCGAAAAACTAATTAGAGTTACATAAACCTGTATTGGAAAATCATATTTTAAACTGTAATACACTAAAAACACTAACTACAGAAGACAAATTAAAACTTCAGCAAACCGTTAATGTTTTACCTATCGACGATTAAACTAACACCGATCTTTAACGTCCAATTTAGAAAGATATATACAAATATGCAAATGAGCATTGTGAAAATTCATTTGAAATCAACTTGCAAGTGCATGAGGTCGAGGAAGAGAGAGAGAGAGAGAGAGCAACTGGGGTAGAAGATAAGGAAGATGAAGAGAAGAAAGGAGGAGGATATTGAGGAATACATGTTACATACAATAAAGAGCTCGCCATTTGAAACTGTTTGAATTTTAGTAAGTGTTAAATTAGTTACTTTTGGTAGCATTTTGGAAATGTCCTGTGCCACATCAAAGACAACTCCAAATTTCTATTTTGAAGTAATTATGCTATCCGATTCATTATGAATAATGATTCATTAACACTAAATAAAAACTAATATTCCACAAGACCAATGTAACAAAAATTATAATTACAATGAATAGCTTTTCTCTGAAACATATTTAACTTTACCATTTGATTCTAATTATTACTAATAATTAAACGTAATCGGCACATTGAACTCCCAATGACTTTTCATTCAAATTGTTAATCCTATAATGCTAATTGTTTTGAGTTGGATATTCATATTTTTTCAAGCTTTCATTTTATTATTAAGGCTACTGTTCCATGAGAATATCGTGACGGGGTGTTTCATGTTCACTTCAAGATTTTACCCACCTGGACTTGACATACACTGTCCCAATTTTGGCATACATGGAGGGTATGGCCTTGAGTATGATTTCATTCATACATGTACAAGCCTGAACGAATATTTTAATATGACTAACAGTTTTATGACTTTCGGTCAAAAATGTTGTGTTTAGGCTTTTTCGGATTGAAGGCAGGAATCGTTAGGTTGCGCAAACTGTCGTTCGGTCAAACCGAACGTAAATTATTTTGTTATTCATGAGTTACCCATGCGAATATTCATAAATAACAAAATATCATGAGGTTGTTTTCCGTTCGGTTTGACCGAACGACAGTTTGCGCAACCTAGCTATTGACAGATTTTAGGATCACGATAGAAAATAAGGGAACTTACAGAAACTTGAATAAGTGCACTCTTCACACCTTTTTAAACATTGACAATTTCTTTTTATTTTTTCATCCGATCTTATTTATATAAATTTCACCAATTCAAGACACGTATTACACTCTAAAAATTATTTTGAGTAAAAAGGTCACAGCTCATTGTTGAGTAAAATCTTACTCAACATTGAGTAAAATCTTGCTCGGTTAAGTCAATATTACTCAATGTTGAGCACATCTTACTGAACGTTGAGCAAAGTTTACCCAACGTTGAGTAAAGTTAATCCAACGTTGAGTAAGATTTTACTCAACAAAATGAGCTGTGACCGTTGAGTAAGTTTTTACTCAACAAGAGTAAGATAATTTTAAGAGTGTATGGAATTACAAATGATAGGCCTACTTAAGACTTTCAATATTAGCAACATCAGGTTTTCGTTAAAAGCGCTTGACAGTAAAAGTTTGTGTAAAAACGTGTTGTTTCAATAAAGTATTTTAGGTTACCGTTGTTGTTGCTAGTATTGTAAATCTGAGATATCATTTGTAAATCCTTAATAATAAGTATTTGATCTACAATCCGTCAATATCTGAACAAGATCAGATGAACCGAACTGCGTAAATTCCAGATGTTCCGAAAAAAGAAACAACCTTTTTGAAGAAACTGTTGATGCCATTTTGAATATATACCTGTAATTTAAACCAATAAGCAAGGCTAATATATAACATGTATAATAGAGACTCTACCCCTTGTGCATGTCAAAAATTATGATAGCTTGATATGTTTAAGTAGACAAATTATCGAAAATATTTTAAAATATTGTTGTAGAAAAAGGACCGTAGCCTTAAGATGAATTACCTCAGCAATGTAATAGTCCCCGATCTTCAATGCATATCACGTCCGAAATGAATTGGAGGCAGCAAAAGTAATATTTCCTATTTTATGTTATCCATATAGACCTTCCTACATAGGAGTGTAGCCATAAACTAACCCTTAAGGCTACGGTCCCTAAATCGTCTCGCTTGGCTGAAAAAATAGGTTTATTCGAAACGAAAACTTGAGAACATTTAGTCAGCGACTAATTTTAATGAAAATCATACATATGGGTCATTATAGGTGACACAATTTATGCAAAAATTGAAAAATGGGCCATTCGTTGAGAAGAGGTTTGCAAATGGGGGTAATTATATCGCCGCACAATCTCAATTCCCTCAATATCCGACGATTTTTTTTTTAAAAAAAACCCTGCCCCCCCCCCCCCCTAAAATTTCAACCTTCCGCCGCAAATGGTGTCTCCCCCGGGTTGCTTAGCTTTCTGTAAATCTTTGTGCATAAGCATAATATGTAATTTACATGACTCTCATGGAACACGGGACACACATATTTGAAAGCACTGGGTCTCAGCTTTGATAATTAATTAATCCTGTTGAACCCAACGTACACGATCAAGAAAATTGTGTAGTAGGCTTGTTTGTGAGTTTGATTTTCGTTCTTCTAGATGAACATCCATTTTTTGAAACTGTGCATTCACTAAATGCCTAAGTACTAGGATCGTGAACCTTACATCTGTTACAGTTACAGTAGGCCTATCTATTTTATATTTGACTGCCACCCCAACCCAAGGTATATTAGCTTATATTATAGAGTACGTAATTCATAATCACCTATTATCATGATTATACCATAGGTCAATAATTTGTCAAGTAAATAAAGTCCGTAATTACTGCTGCCTAGTAACGTGGAAACAAATCAACCTATTTTCCTTGGATAATTAATTTTTTCCACTTTTTCTAATAATCATCGTATTAAATACATGTCAGGTTTACCAAAACCGTAAAAATAATTTTTTCGATCATGAAATCCGACGATTGACATCATTTACCCTTAATAACTTTATAATGTATGCCGTAAAATGAAATTTGAAAACCAACATTAGGTATTTGAGACACGTTAGATATACTTAAAAACAATAATGCATTTTGGTACGATTTATCTTGTCAAGTGCTCTGCTTGTACTTTATTCCATTTGAATTAATTTGCACCCATTAGGGCCTATGTATCAGTGTTGATGGCACAAGTTATTTATGGTAAACTCATGAGGTTTCGTGTTTAGAAACGCATAAAATTAGATTCGCACTATGATTCGCATAACATTTTCTAAAGCAGACTTTCCTCATAGACATAACATGGTAGAGAGTGGGTGATCAAGTGTTAAACTTTTACACGACTATCTTCTCGATCTGGTCCATATGAAATTTCCATGCATGTCTCCACTCAAGTTTTTGACATGTTGTCATTTCTTGATATTATTACCAAATTTACTTTGTAACTAACCAGCAATCTGATTACAAGCCCATTACAAACAATGGAGGACAAATTTGACCAAAAATTGAAACTCAATAGTACTTGAGTGTCCTATCTCCTCTGGCCACAAGCACTAAATCCACCTCAAATTCCGGTACACGCCCCAATGGAACTTGTCAAAACTCTGCAAAACTTTATAGCTTGCGGGGACAAAATATTTGCAACAATCTGATTGAAAGAAATGGTGATTTAGTGTATTTTTGTAACAATTCTTCTCGGACATGACATTTTATAATACATTTATTTGCAAGAACTGAAAGAAATGCTTAAAGATAATTTTACCCCTGTGGCGGGAAGTATAATTGTTTCAGTTGGTTAAGGTGCTGGGATACATTGTTTTACGTTTTACTAATCGCAAAAACAAAAATTTAACAAGTTTATTGTGAATGTGTAATGTGCGTTTATTAGGTAACTTACTTGTGGTTTAGTTCGCATACATTTCTATAAATGTTTACCACTTTTTATTATTACTCTATTAGCCTATTTTCCTGCAACACATGCTTGTTTTTGAGGTTCATATAGGTTTATATTCCGGTTAAGTGTCATTCTATTTGTCAAACCAAAATCATTTAACATTTAACTTACTTTAAACTTCACAGCAGTTATTCGATTTTGATACAAGTACCATTTCCGATCTTCCGCGCAGGTCTCTAAAGTACGTCCCCACCCGCACCCCACCGCCCAAAAAAGTGCTTATTCTAAACGAATAGGAATTTGAAATACACATTATTACCACTTTTGCCTGCCACGATGGTCTCTAAAGCGTGTCTGTTCTCAAAAATCTTAGATTTACGCACATCTAGATTTGAAATCCTTTGAATTTAGAAAATAACCTAATTTGCTTTTTATAGGCCTTATTTATATGTTGACACTGACAGGTGACTGAGTTCCGGTCTAATAATAATAATAAAAAAGGACTCATTAAGCATGTTAAGCTACTGGGTTCTTGATCTTCGGTGTAGAGTTACTTTACACGTGTTTGCAGAAACTGAAAATAACACACAAAAAAATGACTGGAGAACTTTTGGAAGCCTGAGGACTTCAGAAGAATCTCCACGCACTTATACTTGCCTGTAGGTAACAGCAACTCAATTCCCAGGTTGTTCAATTTAAAAATGGTGTACAATATCCTCAGGCTGGCTGGTTGGGTCGTGAAAACATGATGTTAGAAATAACAGTTATTGAGTCGTTTAAAAAAAGAAACAAACTAAATACGTGTGTCACGTTTTAAGTAAGTTGACAGAGATTGCCCGCGTACAATCTATTTTTATTTGATGAAAAAGGGACCAGTTCCGGTTATTTCTCCCTCTCTGTAATATTTACTCAATCGAATAAGCAAGTTCAAAATTCAAAAGAGGAACAGGACCAAGCTTAAGAACGGAACAATCCCGTCATTACTGGGTATTATATGTTCCATTAGGTGTTTGATCAAGCACCTCAAGTTTTTTTTAATTCACGAGCTTAAGGGCGGCAAAAAATTGTTAGTAACATGCTTTAGTGGATATCTTTTACATAAAAAACAAATGATATGATCTTAATGCTATGCATCTTCTAATTAACTAAAGATCAAGTTTAAGATCAAAATGAAATTGTTTTCTAACAAAACATATCACATCATCTTAATCAATCAAATAAGACAAATTGGCTCCGATGTTAATTGAGTTGATATTACTTGATTATTGTTCCATTCAATCAAAAATGGACTCTACCCGTGTGGTTGATAGCGGTATAGATCAAGAGCCGTGCCTCGAGACGAACACCTGTGATTTGTTTCAGGTAGAGCAAATAGTTTTGCCAGTTTATCCAGCCGTGAAAAAGATATTTTATGCTTCGCACCTTTCACAATTAACAAATCAGTGAAACTTTACCTTAATAGGCTGAGGAAACAGAGCATTGTCCGGACTATGAATGTTTCTTTCAGCGCATATGCAACTTTGCCCGCCTATATAAACATTTACAAAAGATGGAAATGTAGAAAGCAGCATATGTGAGGGCGCATTGGTATTAATTTTCGTGAGGCAAATTTTGCCAAAAAGAAAATGATTTAGAGAACAAGATAGACAAGTCAATAACAGCATGAACTTGGATCTATTTAACGCATTATCTCTTAAACGCGAAAACGTTATACGATGTAAACTAAACGTAGCAAGGTATAAATGAAATTGACTTGTTTCTACAGCGCCTCATACATTTCTCGGGATACGTTACTGGAAAGAATTCCATATAAGTTATTACAATACTAGTATCATCTTTTTATATATATAATACTATGGTCACGTAACACATAATATCACCGCAAGGTTTAATGTTACCAGGGCCAGTGTAACCATATAAATAAACTGAACTTAAATCTTATATTGAATATTACGAGAACAAATGAAACAAATCTATTATGTGGAGTAGTACGGAGGACATGTACACTCGTATTTATAAATAGATAACAAGACACTAAAATCTAAGAAAATTGTTTAACATTTTAATCCATTTGACTCTTTTTGATACTTTGACAATACGCAGAAATTGACTAAACAGCTTGGCATTTGGCTGATTTACTTCAGATCTCAATCTATGTATTACAAAATTAAAAGTTATAATTTGGGCACAGTGCACTTGATATAACTCGAAAATATATAAATCTCTTCACTTATACTAGTTATACTTTTTAGTCTTGATATGTATCTTAAAACAGGCTTGATTTCAAGCGATTAGGCTTTTCAAGTTTGTTTATTGATGAACAGATAACCCATTGATCACGTTCTTATGAAATTTAAAGCGACTTGTAAAATGTTTGTCATAAGCATATTTTTAATTTTCATTGTTACTTATTTTCTTTTTCATAGCCTAACCAGATTCTAGAGGTTGTTAACATTCTAAGCAAAATATTTTTTCTAATCAACCGACTTAATCTTGAAAAAGTTAAAGTAAACATGTGGTGAAAGTGGTGTTTCAGTAAGATGTAGATAAGACCACGACCGTAGATGAAATATTTGAATTTGATAAATCCTTGAAATTGAGAGTTGTTGTTTGAGATTTATGGTATAATCTTAGTAATCAGATGAATAGATTTTTGCTTTTTTTTTCCTTCATAAATTGCAAAATTGTAAAAGCAACGACCCTTTATTGATGTAGATCAGGTTTGTAATGCTGTTCAGGACATTTCATACTTGTCGCGGTGCAGCGAAACCTCGTTTGTCGCGATAAATTGTTGTTGGGAAATTTAATTTATTTCAATTACAATGTCGCGTCGCGTCGTTATATCCAAAACACTATAATGTAATCATTTTCGATATATCGGCCCTATTTGCTTTTCACGTAAACCACCAGAGAGCGCAAGATCCGATTTGCATGCAGGGTTTTCCAAGTCAATTTCCATATTTATTTTTTAATTTGGCAACTGTTATGTTTGTCACAATAACCAATGATATCAGCCTATTCTCAATCAGGCCTGGACCTCAACCTTTTTTCAGAAAACTGTAGATCGTAAACATATCAGACTTTTGAGTTATTATAGACATGAAGAAAGTTAAATGATGGCAGATAAATAAAACACAAATACAAATAAAGTTAACGACCTCTTAAAAGTTGAAGAAAAATATGTTTTTATCTTTTTAGACATTCGAAAAAAACCCATATATAAATCTGTATTGAAATTCCACATTCAAAGTTACAAGACACAGACAATTAAACTTGGGTAAACTTGTTGTCCTGCCCTAGGAAACTAACAACCGTCTAGGCCTATAATGTCAAATTCAGAAGTAGATGCAAATACAACAATCCCCTGTAATGCACCCCGCAAATGAGTCACACCCGTTTTAGTCACATCGCCTTGTGCTCTGAATTGAATATTATTTATCAAATATCATACATACTAAACAAACTTATATATCAAGTGTTAAAAAATGAAAAGTAAACATTTGTTTGGCGGGAAACTTTCCATTTTTTCTATCTGGTACCCTCAGTTTCGGCGGTTCACAGAAGCTCAGTCTGCTGTGTATATTGGAGTTGTGCAAAATATAAGACGTCGGGGACCAGCGTATATTCTTTTCTCTTAGACCATCTGCTTTAACCAGCAGTCACATGTTTGCATTATATATGAGGATTGCTTTGCTTATTGAAAACAAATTCGGATTTCATAAACAAGTCAAAAGAAGCAATAAAGAAACAATTACTTACCTCAGTTGCATTAGCAACCAGGATACACTTAAGAATAATAAAGGATTCTTCACTACTGTTTTTACTAAAACAGTAACAGAAAAGGAGAGTAGCCCGCGGAATAGCTCCCCGTCTGCTATAAGGCAGATTTATTTCTCTATGCTATTTGACTAATTACTACACAATTGGGGCATTTTCAGGGCAATTTGTTAAGCTAAAATATACTTTGGTGGTCGTTTATATTTGAGGCATCAGGAAAAACTGATTGCCTAAAGTCTAACAAAACATTAGCTTTAGCCGTTTATAAACGCGCACATCACCTGCTTCTATACTTTATATTATCGAGTGCAACAATGATGAAGTAATAAGGTATAAACAACTAATTGCATGCTCCTCAAAATTTGTTTGCCAATACTGATAAAATAGAAATAGTGAGATTTCACTGGTTACAATAACTACTGAGATAATTCAAGTAAGATAATGTTTGCTCTAAATGAAGCAAATATCTATGTTATGTATGATGGGCATAAAACGCTGAGACAATTTTGCCACAGAAAAAATAATGACGATTCTGGTCCATGTTGTTTTAGTTTGGTAAAATTTTACACCATTCAAAAAGCACGATTTTTTTTTGCATTAAACGCATATAGAACTTTGGATTCGGACACGATAGCGTCATTTAGAAAGGAGCTACCTAAGAATATAAAATGAAATTAAAACACCTTTCTTTGGGGTTAATCTAAAGTTCACAACTTCAAAGTAGCACTTTTTTCTTTGTTACTCAATATTGAATAATGCAAATACATATTATTAAAACAATGCTCCATAACTAAGACAATAGAGCATGCATTTCAAATAAGAGGCCAAATTACAAAGGCCCTATCTAAAAAGGTAATCAAGTTAATTTGGTGGTTACAGGTCGTAATACTTTTTACACTTTTGGTGGATTATTTTGCACACGTATAATTGAAAGTTTAATTTACTTAGCTACTCTAATTACTATTATTTCAAAAATGAACAACAAATTCGATCACCAACATGGCCAATTCTATCGGAAACAGCGATCTGTTATATACATTTTTAAATACAATAATAAAGTCAATCAGATAGAAAACAGCAATTTGACCTTGGTCAGAGTTTGATACTTTATCATGTTTATTCCAAAGTTCTATAATTGTTGCTTTTTCGTTAAAGTTACTATTCTTGTGGCTGATGATTATCTAACAATTTGCTTGAAAAAGGAATCTGATTTTGAGTTTTTTGAGTAAAAATTATGTGAAGATAAATGTTTGGATTGCAAAGTTAAGACAGCGAGCATCTGGTTTGCAAAATATTTTCTTAATATTAAGGAGAACTCAAACAAAACAAAACATGTGAACAAAACAAAAAACGAAAGAGAAGAAGAAGAACGTGGAGAAGCAATGGAAATCAACGTGCAAGTACGAGCAAAACACATTAATTTAATAACTAACAAAAGTTAAGATAAATACAGTTAACACCATTAAAGCTTAATAAAAAAGTAGTTATCTTATTAGACATTCGAAAAACTAAATATTTTTTACATAAACCTGTATTGGAAAATCATATTTAAAACGGTAAGACACTAAAAACACTAACTTCAGCAGACAAATTAAAACTTCAGCAAACCGTATATGTGTTACCCATCGACGAATAAACTAACACCGATCTTTAACGCCCAATAAAGAAAGATACAAATAGGCAAATGAGCATTGTGAAAATTCATTTGAAATAAACATGCAAGTGCATGAGGTCGAGGAAGGGAGGAAGCATCTGGGGTAGAAGATAGGAAGATGAAGAAAGGAAAGGAGGAGGATATTGAGGAATACATGTTACATTTAATAAAGAGCTCACCATTTGAAACTGTTTGTATTTTAGTAAGTATTAAATTAATTACTTTTGGTAGCGTAATGAAATGTCCTGTGCCACATCAAAGACAACTCCAAATTTCTATTTTGAAGTAATTAGGTTGTCCGATTCATTATGAATAATGATACATTAACACTATATAAAAACTAATATTCCAAATGACCAATATAACAAAAGTTTTAATTACAATGAATAGCTTTTCTCTGAAACATATTTATCTTTACAATTTGATTCTTTGATTCTAATTACTAATAATAATTAAACATAATCGGTACATTGAACTCCCAATGACTTTTCATTCAAATTGTTAATCCATTAATGCTAATTGTTTTGTGTTGGATATTCACATTTTTTTCAAGCTTTCATTTTACTATTAAGGCTACTGTTCCATGAGAACATCGTGACGGGGTGTTTCATGTTCACTTCAAGATTTTACCCACCTGGACTCGACATGCACTGTCCCAATTTTGGCATACATGGAGGGTATGGCCTTGAGTATGATTTCATACATACATGTACAAGCCTGAACGAATATATTTAAAAATGACTAACATTTTTTATGACTTTCGGTCAAAAATGTTGTGTTTAGGCCTTTTCGGATTGAAGGCAGGAATGACAGATTTTAGGATCACGATAGAAAATAAGGGGACTTACAGAAACTTGAATAAGTGCACTCTTCACACCTTTTTAAACATTGACAATTTTTTTTTTTTTTTTTCATTCGATCTTATTTATACATATAAATTTCACCAATTCAAGACACGTATTATGGAATTACAAATGATAGGCCTACTTAAGACTTTCAATATTAGCAACATCAGTTTTTCGTTAAAAGGGCGTGACAGTATAAGTTTGTGTAAAAACGTGTTGTTTCCATTGTTTCATAAAGTATTTTAGGTTACCGTTGTTATTGCTAGTATTGTAAATCTGAGATATCATTTGTAAATCCTTGAGGATAAGTATTTGAACTACAATCCGTCAATATCTGAACAAGATCAGATGAACCGAACTGCGTAAATTTAATATATGTTCCGAAAAAAGAACCAACTTTTTTCAAGAAACTGTTGATGCCATTTTGAATATGTTCTTGTAATTAAACGAATAGGCAAAGCTAATATATAATAGAGACTCTATCCCTTGTGCATGTCAAAAATTGTGATAGCTTGATATGTGTAAGTAGGCAAATTATCGAAGACATTTTAAAATATAATTGGTGAAAAATGACCGTAGCCTTAAGATGAATAACACATCAATGTAATAGTCCCCGATCTTCAATGCATTTCACGTCCGAAATAAATTTGAGGCAGCAAAAGTAAAATTTTATATTGTTTTATCCATATAGATCTTCCTACATAGGCGTGTAGCCATAAACTAACCCTTTTATTAAAATAACTTTATATACCGTAAAATGAAATTTGAAAACCAATATTAGATATTTGCGACACGTTAGATATACTTGAAAACAATAATGCATTTTGGTACGATTTATCTTGTCAAGTGCTCTGCTTGTACTTCATTCCATTTGAATTAATTTGCACCAATTAGGACTATGTATCAGTGTGGATTGCACAAGTTATGATTAACTCATGAGGTTTCGTGTTTAGAAACGCATAAATTAGATTCGCATAACATTTTCTAAAGCAAACTTTCCTCATAGACAAAACATGGTAGAGAGTAGGTGATCAAGTGTTTAACTTTTACTTTTACACGACCATCTTCTCGATTTGGCCCTTATGAAATTTCCATGCATGTCTCCACTCAAGTTTTTGACAGGCTGTCGTTTCATGATATTATTACCAAATTTACTTTGTAACTAACCAGCAATCTGATTACAAGCCAATTACAAACAATGTAGGACAAATTTGACCAAAAATTGAAACTCAATAGTACCTGAGTGTCCAATCACCTCTGGCCACAAGCACAAAATCTAACTCAAATTCCGGTATACGCCCCAATGGAACTTGACAAAACTGTACAAAACTTTTTAGCTTGCGGGGACAAATATTTGAAACAATCTAATTCAAAGAATGGCGTTCTAGTGTATGTTGCAACAATTCTTTCGGACATGACATTTTATAAAACATTTATTTGAAAGAACTGAAAGAAATGCTTAAAGATAATTTTACCCCTGTGGCAGGAAGTATTGTTTCAGTTGGTCAAGGTGCTGGGATACATTGTTTTACGTTTTTACTAATCGTAAAAACAAAAATTTAACAAGTTTATTGTGAATGTGAAGTGTGTGTTTATTAGGTAACTTACTTGTGGTTTAGTTCGCATACATTTCTACAAATGTTTTACACTTTTTATTATTACTCTATTAGCCTATTTTCATGCAACACATGCTTGTTTTTGAGGTCCATATAGGTTTATATTCCGGTTAAGTGTCATTCTATTTGTCAAACCAAAATCATTTGACATTTAACTTACTTTAAACTTCTCAGCAGTTATTCAATTTTGATACAAGTACCATTTCCGATCTTCTGCGCAGGTCTCTAAAGTACGTCCCCACCCCACCCCACCGCCCAAAAATTGCTTATTCTAAGCGCAAATTTGAAATAGCAATTTGAACTACACATTATTACCACTTATGCCCGACGCGCTGGTCTCTAAAGCGTGTCTATTCTCAAAATTCTTAGATTTACGTCCATCTAGAACAGGAATTTGAAATCCTTTGAATGTAGAAAATAACCTAATTTGCTTTTTATAGGCCTCATTTGTATGTTGACATTGACAGATGACTGAGTTCCGGTCTAATAATAATAAAAAAGGACTCATTAAGCATGTTAAGCTCCTGGGTTCTTGATCTTCGGTGTAGAGTTACTTTACACGTGTGTGCAGTAACTGAAAATAACACAGAAAAAATGATTGGAGAACTTTTAGAAGCCTAAGGACTTCAGAAGAATCTCCACGCACTTATACTTGCCTGTAGGTAACAGCAACTCAATTCCCAGGATGTCCAATTTAAAAATGGTGTACAATATCCTCAGGCTGGTAGGTTGGGTCGTGAAAACATGATGTTAAAAATAACAGTTATTGAATCGTTTGAAAAAGAAACAAACTAAATACGTGTGTCACGTTTTAAGTACGTTGACAGAGATTGCCCGCGTACAATCTATTTTTATTTGATGAAAAAGGGACCAGTTCCGGTTATTTCTCCCTCTCTGTAATATTTACTCAATCGAATAAGCAAGTTCAAAATTCAAAAGAGGAACAGGACCAAGCTTAAGAACGGAACAATCCCGTCATTACTGGGTATTATATGTTCCATTAGGTGTTTGATCAAGCACCTCAAGTTTTTTTTAATTCACGAGCTTAAGGGCGGCAAAAAATTGTTAGTAACATGCTTTAGTGGATATCTTTTACATAAAAAACAAATGATATGATCTTAATGCTATGCATCTTCTAATTAACTAAAGATCAAGTTTAAGATCAAAATGAAATTGTTTTCTAACAAAACATATCACATCATCTTAATCAATCAAATAAGACAAATTGGCTCCGATGTTAATTGAGTTGATATTACTTGATTATTGTTCCATTCAATCAAAAATGGACTCTACCCGTGTGGTTGATAGCGGTATAGATCAAGAGCCGTGCCTCGAGACGAACACCTGTGATTTGTTTCAGGTAGAGCAAATAGTTTTGCCAGTTTATCCAGCCGTGAAAAAGATATTTTATGCTTCGCACCTTTCACAATTAACAAATCAGTGAAACTTTACCTTAATAGGCTGAGGAAACAGAGCATTGTCCGGACTATGAATGTTTCTTTCAGCGCATATGCAACTTTGCCCGCCTATATAAACATTTACAAAAGATGGAAATGTAGAAAGCAGCATATGTGAGGGCGCATTGGTATTAATTTTCGTGAGGCAAATTTTGCCAAAAAGAAAATGATTTAGAGAACAAGATAGACAAGTCAATAACAGCATGAACTTGGATCTATTTAACGCATTATCTCTTAAACGCGAAAACGTTATACGATGTAAACTAAACGTAGCAAGGTATAAATGAAATTGACTTGTTGCAACAGCGCCTCATACATTTCTCGGGATACGTTACTGGAAAGAATTCCATATAAGTTATTACAATACTAGTATCATCTTTTTATATATATAATACTATGGTCACGTAACACATAATATCGCCGAAAGGTTTAATGTTACCAGGACCAGTGTAACCATTTAATAAACTGAACTTAAATCTTATATTGAATATTACGAGAACAAATCTATTCTATGGAGGACATGTACACTCGTATAAATAGATAACAAGACACTAAAAACAAAGAAACTATTTTAACATTTTAATCCATTTGACTCTTTTTGATACTTTGGCAATACGCAATTGACTAAACAGCTTGGCATTTGGCTGATTTACTTCAGATCTCAATCTATGTATATATATTACAAAACGTCATATTCCCGGATCATTTCAATTGGCATTTTTGTTTTCGTCATGATTTTTTGACTTGTTATAATTTGGGCACAGTGCACTTGATATAACTCGAAAATATATTAATCTCTTCACTTATACATTAGTTAAACTTTTTAGTCTGATATGTATCTTTAAAACAGGCTTGATTTCAAGCGATTAGGCTTTTCAAGTTTGTTTATTGATGAACAGATAACCCATTAATCACGTTCTTATGAAATTTAAAGCGACTTGTAAAATTTTTGGCATAAGCATGTTTTTAATTTTCATTGTTACTTACTTTCTTTTTCATAGCCTAACCAGATTCTAGAGGTTGTTAACATTCTAAGCAAAATAATATTTTTTCTAATCAACCGACTTTATCTTGTCAAAGTTAAAGTAAACATGTGGTGAAGTTGTGTTGCATTAAGATGTAGATAAGACCACGCCCGTAGATGAAATATTTGAATTTGATAAATCCTTCAGTGAAATTGAGAGTTATTGTTTGAGATTTATGGTATAATCTTATTAATCAGATGAATAGATTTGTTTATTTTTTTATTCATAAATTGCAAAATTGTGAGAGCAACGACCCTTTATTGATATAGATCAGGTTTGTAATGCTGTGCACGACATTTCATACTTGTCGCGGTGCAGCTAAACCTCGTTTGTCGCGATAAATTGTTGTTCGAAAATTCAATTTATTTCAATTGCAATGTCGCGTCGCCCCGTTACATCCAAACCAAAAATGTAATCATTATCGATATATCGGCCCTCTTTGTTTTCACGTATGCCCGGCACGTAAGTTACCAGAGAGCGCAAGATCCAATTTGCATCAGGGTTTTCCAAGTCAATTTCCATATTTGTTTAAAGTTGGCATCATGTTTGCCACAATAACCAATGATATTAGTCTATTCTCAATCAGACCTGGACCTCAACCTTTTTCCAGAAAACTGTAGATCCTAAACACATCAGATTTTTGAGTTATTATAGGCACAAAGAAAATTAAATACTGTACTAGCCAAAAATAAATAAAACTCAAATAAAGTTAACAACCTCTAAAAAATATGTTTTAATCTTTTTAGACATTCGAAAAACTCATCAGAGTCTTATCAAGTATTCCGAAAAAGAAACTGGTACACTTTGGTTTGGTTCTATAACACTAAAATTATATAGTTATACGCCCAAAATAATTGCACATAATGTAAATAGATATGTTTCCTGTGATATGGGCACAAAATGTCTTCCAAAATCCAAGAATATCCCGCTTATCGGGCGAAGTAAAGACTTTTGGTAAGGCAACTAAAGTTACCAATTTTGAAGGCTAGGGTGAAACATCCCCAGCGGAAAACGTAGCACATAATACCCCAAGCTAGCCCGTACCAATTTACTGCTTTACTCCTTCTTAGTCATGGAAGAGCGGGCTTTTCAAACTCGAAAGTATACGCATGGAAGAAGATATGAATGGATGAGAGCTTAATTAAGATGTTCAAGAAAGGTGTTGGAATGTGTTAAAAGATGTTAAGATTTTAATTTTAAGCACCAGTGCAATATTTTCATTTGAAATTATGTGAACATGGTGAAGCAACAACATGGTTATTTTGAATGTTTACCCAGTGCAATTGATTTTGACGTTTAGTCATCTTGAGTTGATAAAGTTTAATTATTAAAGAGTTTTATCCGAGTTTTATCTGAATCATCTTATCTCAGTCAATTTAATTGATAATTATTGTCTTTTCAATTTTGGATTCCTAATCAAATAGCGAGCTAAGTGTTAACGGCATAAAATATTGATGCAGCTTGTAATCGATACATCCTGCTGTAGTTACGGGGTATTGAGCAATGGTATGCGCAGCATTGTTATCGCGTTGTGTTCAAAATTGGTAACTTTAGTTGCCTTACCAAAATTCTTTACTTCACTCGATAAGCGGGATATAATCGAATTTTGAAAGACTATTTGTACCCATATCACAGAAAACATATCCATTTACATTGTGTGCAATTATTTTGGGTTTGTAACTATATAATTTGAGTAGTATAGAACCAAACCAAAGTGTACCAGTTTCTTTTTCGGAATACTTTATATAAATCTGTATTGAAATTCTACATTCAAAGTTACAAGACACAAACAATTAAACTTGGGTAAACCGCTTGTCCTGCACAGTCAAAAATAAATAAAACTCAAATAAAGTTAACAACCTCTAAAAATATGTTTGAATCTTTTTAGACATTCGAAAAAACTCAGCAGAGTTATTTATATAAATCTGTATTGAAATTTCACATTCAAAGTTACAAGACACAGACAATTAAACTTGGGCAAACTGCTTGTCCTGCCCTGAAAAACTAACAACCGTCCAGGCCTATACTGTCAAATTCAGAAGTAGATGCAAATACAACAATCAACTGTAATGCACCCCGCAAATGAGTCGCACTCTTTTTAGTCACATCGCCTTGTGCTCTGAATTGAATATTATTTATCAAATATCACACGTACTAAACAAACTTATATATCAAGTGTTAAAAAATGAAAAGTAAACATTTGTTTGGCGGGAAACTTTCAATTTTTTCTCTCTGGTACCCTCAGTTTTGGCGGTTCACAGTAGCTCAGTCTGCTGAGTATATTGGAGTTGTGCAAAATATAAGTCATCGGGGACCAGCGTATCTTCTTTTCTCTTAGACCATCTGCTTTAACCAGCAGTCACATATTTGCATTATATATGAGGATTGCTTTGCTTATTGAAAACAAATTCGGATTTCATAAACAAATCAAAAGAAGCATTAAAGAAACAATTACTTACCTCAGTTGCATTAGCAACCAGGATACACTTAAGAATAATAAAGGATTCTTCACTACTTGTTTTTACTAAAACAGTAACAGAAAAGGAGAGTGGCCCGCGGAATACCTCTCCGTCTGCTTTAAGGCAGATTTATTTCTCTATGCTATTTGACTAATTACTACACAATTGGGGCATTTTCAGGGCAATTTGTTAAGCTAAAATATACTTTGGTGGT
>JXSR01S001910.1:50943-63473 GCA_000969725.1 Ophiothrix spiculata
GTTCTCTGGACCTTTCAGTATTCTTGATTTATATTTGTTGGTGATTAGAGAAAAAAATCTTCTCATATCAAAGGAGCTTCAACTTCTGTGGAGAATTCTTCACTAAGCTTGAACAGATGCATCGTATCGACCATCGTATCGGGCCGATATTACACCTTATTGGCAAAACATCGTATCGGTAAAATCACCTGTCTTTACCGATGAACTTTACCGATGTTTGGATTTAAGCCTAGCTGGGCTAGGCCATGTTTTTGATCAGCTTATGATGCACTAAAAGCATGGCCAAGCCCTAGCAAGGTGACAGATATAAAACATCGGCTATCGTATCGGAAAGGAAATGGAGCCATCGGTTCAAGTTTATTCTTCACAACTGCATGGTATTACACTAAAATCATAGCTTATTCATTTGGAAAACATTCCTGCAATGAAAATGAACTTCAAAAGATAATTCTGACAAGAAAACCCAACAATACACCAATACAACATGGTTTGCGGGGAAGTTTCGCACCAAATTTAGGGCAAATTGGGTGCTTTTTAGTTACATTTTCCAAAATACACCCCATTTTGCAAATTGGGCGCACTGGGTCTGTGATGAAAATCCACCCATAAGTATACCAACAAGATGGTTCGCGAACCAGTAGTCTCGCCTGCGTATCGACCGCCTACTTAATCATTCAGTTGTGGGGTGGATCCCAAAGGAAAGGTCATACAACGGGGTCACCATTGGCACTTTTGATCGCTGGTCCAAGGCACACAATTTGACACCTTAATCTTTGAAATCAGACAAAGTTGAAAAATAAGCTACATTTTATGCAATGCAAATTAGGTACTTAATTAGCATATTTTGCGCTCAAATTGCAGCTGGCACAAGCGCAGCTCTATCCGCACCTACCCACCAAATTTCGTGAATGTAGGGTGCACGGTTTGTAAAATATCCCATTTAAAGCATTTTACGCATAAATTATGCTACATTTTATGCATAAATTATGAAAATTAGGTACTTAATTAGCATATTTTGCGCTCAAATTGCAGTTGGCACAAGTGCAGCTCTATCCCCACCAACCCACCAAATTTCATGAATGTAGGGTGCACGGTTTGTAAAATATGCCATTTAAAGCATTTTATGCATAAATTATGCAAATTAGGTACTTAATTAGCATATTTTGCGACGAAAATGTTGCTGGATCTAGATCGGCACCAGGTCTACCCAGTGACCAAATATCATCAATGTAGGGCATGCGGTTTTCGAGATACGCTCTGGACGGTGGACGGCGGACGTCGGACAGAAAATTGCATTGCTATGTCTCTTACTGAAAATTTTCAGGCGAGACAAAAATTACGAAAATGCACCCCAAAACCTTTGAGCACCCCCATATACCAATAGTCATAAAGACCCTCCCCCCCTGATTTATCAACACTACTCACTTTATAATAAGCAGAACATAGCGTCTGCAAGCCCTGTGCCTGCATTAACTCCTTCTCCAGTGGCCTGGTCTTCTTTCGTTTATTTTTCTTCTTGTTACTCCTTCCCTTTGGCGGTGTGTCTACATAAGATGATTCATGCTCCTGAAGCATGCTATCTGCTCTGGTTACCGTGGAAATGAACCACGGGTAGAGGAAATCTGCGAGATACCTACAGAAGGGACAAGTTGAAAGGGAATTTTTTTCATGAATTTTTAACTAAATTATTGAGATGACAAAATCTTTTATTCAAAACTTATTGGTACCTTTTTAATTGTAAATTACCTCAATCAATACGGAAACAAGATGGTTCGAAAACCAGCAGTTTGTTTCTTTGTTTGTTTATTTCTTCTTTATACTGGGTCCATGTTCAGAGGGTAATTTAAGTATCCCTCTGTTCTTCCACATGGCCCAGTTACATTAAAAACATCAAAAATACTTAATATATTAAAAATACAATCTTCTTAAAGTCTCACCAACTTCATCGAACACATCATTCAATTCAGGTCAGGATTTGAACATTTTTGGAAATTTGACAATTTAAAAGACCTTTTGACCACTAATGACCTTAGCCTGAACCCACACAAGGTCACACATTCATGGGCTATTCTTTCTTTCTTTCTCCCTTTCTAGTGCAGACTTCAAAGGATGAAGATAAACTTGCACTGTATTCAAAGGGTTTTGGTGCACTGATTGATCAATATGGGATCAATGGTTATTGCAGCGACCTTGAAATTATTTCGGATGACCTTAGGTCAACATTTTGATCCTTTTTTGAAATTTGACCTAAAATGACCTGTTGACTTGAATGACCTTGACCTTTCAGGTGAGACAAAAACTCAGTTCAACAAGAGACTTACCAAAAGATATAGTGATATTCATGCGTTGCATAGAGCTCTAGTTCGAATCCCGATAGGACGTGTCTGATCATCACCTTGAGGGTGTGGTACATGACCCAGCTTCCAAAGCATGCTTGGTAGGACCTCTTTGGCTCAACTTTACTCAACAAACTATGCAGGTTGGCATCCACTTTTTCTGCCTGTGGGGAAACAATCTCAATGTTATTTAAGTGGAAATACATATCTACAGTAGAAACTAAAATTGACGATGGAATATGCTTCTCTGCTACAGACGTTTACATATCTCAAGAGTGCTCCCATATGTGCTGGCTGCATACGTCCTCAGCTGGTGTGTACCTATTCTTTGATCAACACTAAATAGGCGAGAATTATGAGGCTTTTCTTCATCCGCAAGTAAACATAATCCCACTTACATGCGCTGTAGATACTGATGCGCGAGTCACATGGTCAACGCGCGCTGCGTCTCCTGCAGTGGTGCTGTGTTTAGCTACGCACACCCTTATATATATCAATTCACAAGGTGAAGTACTTTCACGACTCAACAAGACAAGACTTTTGGTTCCCTTCAAAGAAGCACTTCCCGTCCAGTCTAATTAATTCCATAGCCACCAAATTGCATGACTTATTCTATTACTCTCTAAGCGCTAGCAGCACCAGATCAAAAGTGCTTGCAAAAAGATCAAAAGAGTTCCCTCGTTTGTTTGGTTGTCCTCCACAACGTTTTTTGAGCAAGTGCGGGCGGTTGGATTTTTTTTTATATAGATTTTTTTTTTCAAATGTAAATCAAAGTTACACCCAATTATGGCTTCTATAAAGATGCAAATAAGTCTACTGTACCGAAAAATCTCTTTATACAAGTTTAAAAACAGCATTAACATGGAAACAAAATGAAAACAACAACTTAAAAAATACTTTCAAACAATCAAAATTTTCAAAGAAAAACAAACTTTTTTTGGAAATCTGAAAATTAGACGCGGTATACTTTTGTACAGTAAAAACTTTTTTCCAGTTTCAAAAAATAGGGGCGGGCGGTCGAGGACAACCAAACAACTTTTTTTGTTGGCCTTACACCCTTGCATACAGGCCATTCTCTCTAACTACAAAATAAGACTGATATATAAGTTGACACTCACTTCTTCTTGTAAATTGGCCAGTTCTTCTAGAGCTTGACCTAGCTTGTCTCGCTGCCTGGCTCGGTTGTGCCCTTGAATCTGGATTAAACTGCACATAGGCTGAAACAAGGAAATATATTATTTAATTTTGTATTCAGTCTACAGATTCAGCATAGATGGGGATGGTTATGAGCACCCAAGTGCTGCCTATTCTCTATTAACCTTGACATATGCAGCAAGCAATCAGACTCTGTTACAATATCCATAGCATATCCCTTGTATTCTACAACATTGTACACTGGTGGTTTTGTATTGTGTAAGAGACTAATAATGATTGATTAGGATTGATTAAGGCCAAATCACTGCGTATTGATATTTTTGTGCATGAATCGTTCATGATTTTGGCATTATTTTAGGCTAATTTTGTTGCTAAAACATGGACAAACATTGAACATCAGATCATTCGAATACTAAGCAAGATTGGGCACATGGATGCGATTCAAAAAATACAAACTAATTTACTTCCGGTACGGTCACATTGGGTTATGTGTGCTAATCGGCTGCTTGTTGCATATTTCAAGGTTTACAGAATTAAGGTTGCA
This sequence comes from Ophiothrix spiculata, assembly GCA_000969725.1. Lineage (NCBI taxonomy): Eukaryota > Metazoa > Echinodermata > Ophiuroidea > Amphilepidida > Ophiotrichidae > Ophiothrix > Ophiothrix spiculata. The sequence goes on from JXSR01S001910.1 coordinate 54,979, forward strand.
ACTCATAGGGGACTTGGTCTTCAGGTGGACATTGGTTCAGGTCCAGAGGGGGCTATGGTTCAAATCCTCAGGGACTCTGCCTTATATTACATCTAAATTCAATGGTAAACCAATAACATTTTTGTCAAAAAATTGAATTTAAGCAAATCATGCTAATCCTGAATGGAACAAATTTTATGATGTCATAAACAACCAATCTTATGCAGAAATCAAACATATTCAACTTACTTGGCTTGTGAACACAGGCAAGTTTACAAACGACATGTGATGCATTCATTTTTAACAATTTCTAATATCTTTCATTGACAAACTCTTGCTGATCAAATCATAACTCTGGGACAAGCTTTGCCCTTCATAAATTATGCAAGATATCAAACAATGTTCTACAATCCCACTCATGTCAGAAAGAAAGAAAGAATTCTTTAGGCTGATAGCCAAGGATAACCAAAGAAAGCCTCTAATGAAGCTTAATTCTATTGGGGTCCTAGATCTTTCTTTTTTAATATTCAGTTTTTAGTGCAGGAGGAAAACCAGAGAGGACCCAGAGAAAAACTTGCGGAAGCGAGCATGGACTGAAAACCAAATGCACATAAAGCGCCGGGCGCGGGACTCAAACCCGGGACCTCATTGGTGCAAAGCGAGGGAAATACCCCTGCGCCAACCCACTCTCCCTTTACGTACCCGAACTGCATGGAGTAATAATGCATCCACTGATTCTTTGGCTTGTGGATTGTTGTACAGCGTAGATTTCGCAGCAAGAGCCGGTGGACACACAAAACCCCTGACGCAGTCACGCAGGACGTCCGGCAGCAGATCGACGCCAAACACTTTCTTGTTATTGAGCGGCAGGAAAATGAGTTGTAATATGGAGCGTGATAACATGCAGGGACACTGCATGCTGAAGATGGAGAAGAAATCCTGATAAAAGAAAAGATTGAATTAGATCATTGGAACAATTGAATATCAAAGAGTTATGATGTCACAACGGTCTTGTATCATGAATTGTGAGTATTTTAATTGCTCAAATTAATCACGTAGGTATTCCAACATGCTACAGAGTTATTAATCAAAAATCGAAATCAACAATGATGCATCCATGCGTTCATGAATATTTATAAAGCCACCCGAGCGAGATCAAAATTTGCCGATTCATTGCATGCTGAGTAGTTGATTTGTGATGAACAACTGTGTAGCATATCTGAATACCTTTTAACACTGAATTTTTGAAAGTTATAGAATAATATTCCAAATATTTTCAATTTAACAGATATCTAACTTCATTCTTAGAAGAATCTGAAGTGAAATGCTACTTTTTGAATGTTTGTTGCTTTGCCATTTTCGACTGTTCCCAGCGGCACCAGGCCTTGCACATCTAGACAAAGTTCCTGGTGCACGCTTAACAGTGCACAGACTTATGTGTACTGCGTAAACGCACTTCTGTGAACACTGTGCCATGCAAAACATGCTAATTTGAATATCAACTGTGGGTTCACCACAAATCAACAACAGTACGGGTCTGTATAAGAAGATACGGTGAGTTGTTGACATGGCACATCACCACTATAGTTCAACCCGAGAGGCAACCTATATATGTGCTAAACACTAGAAGACAATTTCCAAAAATTTTCCCTCAAATGTGTATCTTTCCATTCAAACACTTATATTGCCTAGAGTAAGATATGTATGTTCATACACCTTTCCAGGTCTGCATAACGGTAACGGTGTCTGTTTGGGATCAGAGGGTGTTTTAAGTACTTCCCATAATTCCATTCAAAATTTGAAAACAATAGCTAAAACAACCCCAGTGAGAGCAATTTCCCATTGACATTACACAGTGAAATGCATGTTTTCAACCTAGCACAGCTTGTTTATTAAGTGAGCGACCATTTAATTAAAACTACCTTGAGAAAGGTCATACTATTAGCTTTATGAATATTTAAACAGATCTTCCATCGCTTAAAGTTGACACCCATAATACAGTTTAATTAAGTGTGAAATTTGACATCTTTCCCATATCCCATACAATACACAGTAGTGGTAATTTGACCTCGCTGAACATTCCATTAGTTCATTCATGCCCACTGAGTTGTTACTATGTATTGTGGGAAGGGCTTAAATCATCCTCTGGTTTGGCCTAATGTAGTGAGTAAACCGTGTGATGTGCACTGGTGAACATTTCTGTTAGAGTGCTGTTTGATCTAATCACTGTCTGTCATTCTAGATTTATTCTGTTGGATGCATTGTTAAATTTGGTGTAATCATTCATTGTTACGTTACTGGAATGAAACTTACTGTGAATGTCTATGGTATGAACCAATATTTCCAATTGACATACTCCCACCGTTGATGGGGTAAATCCACAGAATCGGACGGGAATCGAAACTCAGAACGAGGGCAAGTATGATATATACCCTACTTGCCCTCATTCTGAGTTCTGTTTACCGTCCGATTCTGTGGATTTACCCCATCAACGGCGGGAGTATGTCAATTATAAATATGGTCTATTATGAATCAATATTTCCAATATATTTTGTGTTTCCGCTCTGATTCATTAATATTTTCTCACAATAAACTTGAAAGACACATTTATGCACAACATATTGATTGATAGGGATGGATACAAAAATTAATTTAAGCTTAGCTACAAGGATAAAATTTGTAGAATTTGTCATTCAAATCCAATGCAATGTTTCAGGCAGACAAATGAGTAACATGGAACAGCCTCAATTGACCAATCAGAAGACATGATTCTAGTCTTTGACACCCGGGGTGGGGGGGGGGTACTCAATTTTGGTTTTGGTAGGGGTGCCGCTGGGAAATTTGAAGTACCACCCATGTATATAGACTTGATTCAAGTCCTTGTGCTGCTTTTGTCTGAGATTTAGACAGCCTGAGCTCAATGTAAACTTTTCTAATTGGCTTTATACATTTTCATAGTCACTAGTAGGCCCACAATATAAAAATTCCAAAACAAAAAGGCCAACAAGTTACCAACCCAAAGTGTATATACTAAGCCTACACAGGACACTGAAAACTTAACAATTTAACAGCTTCATGTACAACCCCTACAATGCACTCATCAAAGTACAAGTTTCACCTACATAACTACCAAATTTGACAACCCCAAAGTTACTTATTAGCAACCACAATAATTCTGCCCTGAATAAGGTCATGGAATGTCTTACTCCAGTGATGTTTGCTAGTAGTATTAAAGTTTGTTTTGTTTCTTTTCTATAATGTGGCGACAAAATAGAAAAAGTAATCATGGTGTTGTATGAGACCACAGACACTCGGTGTTTTTGATTAGACATACGTAGAAGCTTGTACACACACATCTGGGTAATCATGGTGCTATATGAGACATTCTGGGATTGTACACACATAGGCCTAGAGTAAATTGACTTTGACCCATACAAGTACACACATCTGAGCAATTGGGGTAATAGTGATAATATAGGCCTACAGTACATTGACTTCAGCCCATACAAGCCTGGGTCCAGGCTACCATGTATATACCAATTTTTAAGAAAAAGGGACCCATCCATATACCAAACTCCCAAAATTTTGAGTCAAGTTTATACAAAAATTGAAATTTTCTCCTATAATTTACGATAATTTGGCAGGAATTTCCTGATTTTTGTAAAAAAATCCAAAATATTAGAAAATTTTGAAAAATAGACCCATCAAAATACCACATTTTGCAAAGAAAAAGGACCCATTGGCATACCAGAGAGCTTGATTTTGCTACCCAAGTTTGCGGCACATTCCCGTAAATACTTTTGTACTAAGTACTCCCCCCCCCATCCGGGCTTTGACATCAGTCCAACAGAATAGCAAGTCTAATACTTACCAATATGATATGAAAGTTACTTAAAACAGTGACTTCACATACAGCCTTAAGCCTTGTCACAAGGCCTTCAAAGTATTCTATCGCTGTGTCTCTTTCAATTATCTTTGAGTAGCGTGGAAAAGTTGGTGGTAGTAACCGTTGGTTGACGAGAGGTTCAAATCCCATAATTACTGGATAATCTGTCAAGGAAAAGTATCAAAATATCTGATTGTCAAATTTGAGTTATCTTACTTGAACCATCTTACAAGTCAAGACAATTGAAAAAGCAGATGACAGGATTTGCTTGGGGTTGACAGAAACACCAAATGAAGAACAAGAACAAAAGGAACCAACGGCACTTAGTAAGTGTCATGAAAGCTCTAGATCAGTGTTGCCGGTTAATTCCATTCACATGGATAACAGGGACACCTTTGCTAATGTCAGATGGTGCAATCACAAAACTCAGGGGTCAAAATGTAAAGACATGTTTTCAATTGAAAATCTTTAAAAAAAATATCATCTTGGAACATCATTTGACATTGTATCCAGTAACCTCACTGACACATCATTATAACAGCATGCAACGTTCAGGTGTCTTTGTAAAATATTCATCGCCCGCATGCGTTGTTTGCTCTACACACAATGAAAAAGTGATTTTTCAAACCATGTAAACAACCATCAGTTTTCGTTAAAAAATATTCATCGCCCGCATGCGTTGTTTGCTCTACACACAACGAAAAAGTGATTTTTCAAACCATGTAAACAACCATCAGTTTTCATTAAAAAATATTCATCGCCCGCATGCGTTGTTTGCTCTACACACAACGAAAAAGTGATTTTTCAAACCGTGTAAACAACCGTCAGTTTTCATTAAAATTAATGGTATGTATTCCAATCACTTTAACTCACACAATCAAATGGAGATTTTGATACCAGATGAAAGCGCATATTTTTCTCATAATCCCTGTAAAATTTCACAACCATATTATGTTTCCTTGAAGAGATATGGTCAAAATAGTACTGAATTACTGGAAAATTTTGTTAAGAAAAATAAATATCCTACAGGTTTCTATGTGTCACACTCAGACACATTTTTGCTTGTAGCATTAATTTGGCTAAAGTGATGCGAAAGAAACTTTATAATTGCTTTATGTAGCTGATGACCCTTCATTCAAAATATGGAAAAAGTATATTTTAAATGTGACTGTCCAGCCCGTATGAGCAGTAAATGCCAAAAACTTCATTTTGCCCTACAGGTGAAAATACATGTCAAGGTCGTAATTTGCCGAAATTGATTTTTTGACAGATTCACAATCTTAGTGCTCACTACAAAATACCAGCAAAGTTTCATTTCAAGAAAATTAAAGAAAATGTGAAATAAATTTGCATATACTTCAGACGATCAACAGAAAATATAGGGCTTACTAATCTTTGAACGCGTTTATCTCAGTTATACATTTTACTCCCTGACAACCTTTGACGGACCATAGCTTGACTTCTGAAAATCGCATGAAGTTCATTAAGGTGTCACTTTAATCCTTAAAGCATGGTCTTTGCAAATATTTAAAAAAAATGAAAAAGACAAGAGCTGGCATTTACTGCTGTTTTGGGGTGGACGGTCACAAATTCGTCACCAGATCGGAATACCTACCTTTTTGAATATTTTTTAAAATATTTTAAAACATTACAGAGTGCAGAGGTATTCAGATGGATTTAAATTTTTTATTGTTTCTGACAGTAATTCTATTAAGAGTAGACACGGACCGTCACTAACTTGAAATTTAATGCTTGCGTGAGAGATTACTGCCTGAATGCCATCCTTTACGTGTTTACATATTTAATCTACAAACAATAATACAATACTATGACTGTTGATAGAATTCATTTGTTGTTGTCTTTTTTCACAGAATCAAAAATCTTGAGAATGCTAGCTTAAGACGCTATCATGGATATTGCAACACATTAAAATGCAAACACAATCTTAACATGATAATGATAACATTTTGTGACAATAAATCATTTCGTTTTTGAGGAGATAACCCACATTGATTTGCCGTTTTCTGTCGTTTTTCTATAGACCATATCGCTAATTGACATACTCCCGCCGTTGATGGGATAAATCCACAGAATCGGACGGAGAACGGAACTCAGAGCGAGAGCAAGTAGTGTGTTTATCATACTTGGCCTCGTTCCGAGTTCCGATTCCCTGTCCGGTTCTGTGGATTTACCCCATCAACGGCGGGATTATGTCAATTATCGATATGGTCTATAAAGCGTTGTCTCACCTGACGTCTGGCATTGGCCTTTATCGGATTCCTTACTTGTCGGTTGAGTTCCTAAATGAATGGACTTGTGGACGGCAGGCAGGAGGTCCGATGCCTGTACTAATAGCTTCTTGGCCTCTTCTACTCCCTGTTTGACCTGAAACAAAAAAAATACTGCATGATAATTGTTATCGAACCATGTACTCATTTCAAAAGAAGTAACATAAAGCCCATGATAAGCTAGCAAGACGCAGCTAGCGTCTAGCTAGACACCAACAGAGACTCTAAGGTTTGAATTATTTTAACCTGTTAGCGTCTTCAAAGCGTCTTAAATCAAACCACACGCTAGCTGAGTCTTGCTAGTATATCATGGGCTTAACATTTGTTAACAAAGACGTGTGCTCCTTGCTATGGACATAAAGTGGTCAAGGAATTTTGCAGTATAGGGGTACTGGAAAGCTGGATGAAAACCCCAAGACCTTGAAAATGTATAATAATAATAATAATAATAAACGGGCATTTATATAGCGCCTCTCCCGGGGATCGAAGCACTTTACAATATTTAAAATACAAATTATAAACATGATGAACATCATTGACTTAAAAAGACATATATAAACATAAACTTCCACTATAAGAAGACATAAATATACCACAAAAAAAACTAACAATACACTTCCAAATACAAACTACTGCAGAAGTAGGGATTTAAAGACGGCCGCAGGTAAACTACAGGCAGCCTACTCCAAAGGTAAAATACCTTTGGAGCCTGTACAAAAGAAAATTCAAATTTAAAAATAGATAATTTAGCACAATTAAAAATACATCATAGTATCAGTTTAATACAATACAACATAATTGCAATCGTATCAGATTCCGCTAAGTTTCTGATTTAAATCAGCTTTGAAAGAATCAAGATCAATGTATGCATGTGTCACAGACCATACACTACAGGCATGCATTCCAGAATTAGATGTACCAACTATACATGTTGCTACTTCCCAAGGGTTTTTCAAGGTTGTCATAATGTTGTGATGACTTACAAAAATTTCAAATGTGCACACACAATCCCCGGGACCCAATGTATCGTGTCCGAAAATCATATCCGAAAATCATATCAAACAATGAATAAGCATGGTTGAATACCTATAAACTGTAAAACACTTAAATTTCGTGGGGACTTTTATTTCGAGAATTCGCAAAAAAGTGACATTTTCGCGAATTTGAAATTTGTGGTGATTATGTATGTCTCCCGAATTCAGAAGACCAAATATTATCTTTTAGTTTCCTATGTTTCTGTCAAAATATTACTAAAATACCTTGAAAATCTGCATGAAAAAAGGCCCCACACGCATGATGTTTAAAAACAACTGTAAAAGTAAGCAACCATATAGTAGAAATAAATCAAAACTTTTACGAACAAATCCCACTCAAATCCCACTTGCATATCCACACACAGCAAACTCCGATTGCCTTGTTTACAATGATGGACCATTCCATTATAATGATAGGGGTGAGGGTCACTAGATCGTTGTGTAATTTAAAAAAAAGTTGTTTCACACATGCAAAAGAGCTCCATGTCATTTGTCAATACACAAACATGAACTTGGATAATATTTTCGCGAGGATTTAATTTCGCACATTCTTTTTCCTCACGAAATTCGCGAAATTAACATGTTTTACAGTATGACACCCACCTCTTTTTTATTGAATGCAAGAAGAGCCATATAGAACATCCTACAAAACTTGATCCTACACTGCACTGCTATACATTGCTCATGCTGTGGAAACAAAATCAAATGCATCGGTAGTTCACATAAAATTACAAAGAAATTCATCCTACATACAAAGTGAAAATTGCAAGCATATACTTGATTCTATCATATGAAGAGGGTCTTCTCAAAAAATTACCAAAAATAATAATGATATTGAGTTGATGAAAGGTAAGAATGAACAAGATTTCAAGACAAGTTATAAAAAAAATCCAATACATGTAGTTTGGTTTATTATGAAAAATCCCTAACATATCTACAATCTCGAACAAAAGTCAAATATGCAATGACTGCACTGGTGGGATTCATTCTTGGTGGTCAAGTGTTCTATAAAGAATTAGGAACACCAAGAATAACATTATTAGTTATTGGGTGAAGCGGAGGTATGTTATGGGAAATACTTGTGCGCGAAGTGTCATATCCAGGCGAAGCGAAGCTGAGCCTGGATATGTCACTGAGCGCACAAGTATTTCCCGTAACATATCGACGCTGAACCATATAACGAATTTATCATACCACTAAGTCAATCTTAATTTTTAAACTATTTATTTATTTGTTTTTTCAACTTTTTAAGCTTTATTTCACAAAAATTATCAAAAACGAACCACTTTTGGTGAACGTTTTACTCTA
>JXSR01S001910.1:63523-74408 GCA_000969725.1 Ophiothrix spiculata
AAAAATTAACAAAAACGAACCACTTTTGGTGAACGTTTTACTCTACATAGTACTGCGCATCCCTATAAATTTAAAATGCAACGTTCCGACGCGCTCAGTGACATGATATAAGTGCGTCTGACGCGCTCAGGGTATGATACGAAATATATCACGGCAGCGGCTTTTCCAAATATGGTCATAAATTCTCTTAGTGGTATGATAATTCATATTAATATATATGGACATTAAATGTTACCTCTTGTTCTTTCGCTGCATCTCTCTCTTCACCCTGTCGTGCTCGCGTATTCTGAAAAGAGCAAGGAACAAATCGGTCAAAAGGATAAACATGGATTTTTAAAGAAAAAAAATAATTAATTAGTTAACAAAAATGTTAAAATCCTTCAACCTTTTCTGCAAACTACTTCGATTCAGCATTAAATGGTTCAGCAAGGTGAATGGAAATTTCAAACTTCATTTTCATAATACAACATTTTTGCTTAAAGCAATACTATAAAGTGTTAAAATTAAATGCTCCCTGTTGCACATGACTTTTGATATTTTTAGCTTATTGGGTTTGTTTTTGGTAGATACTAATACCCTCCAAACGATTTGGCCTAAATATGCTTACTTCTGTTATGGCCATTTGTTGAATTAAATTCAGGATCCCGAATGTAATTCCATAAGTATAGACAAGCATACATGAAGCTTTTTGTCCATTTCAGTGGCAAAACAAGCTTTTGACAAAATACAATTGGAAACTCTTGAATAAAATAGTTACATTCCTTCATTTTAGTCTGGTTTTTACTCAAAACGATTTCTGATCAAAATCTATAACCTTTTGTAAGACAATGGGTATTTTACCTGTATTATAGTTTTTGTGAATGTTAAAATTGTAGGGTTTTTTCTACATTTTAACCTCCAATTAAGCTATGATATATTCTGGCCATTCATTCTTATAAAATGGTACTTGAATTGGTATTTGACAAAATACAGACACATGCAATAAAAAGTCAACTGATTCATTCTCACCTTTATTCTTCTATTGAACTCTTCCTCGACCTCTTTGAGCATTCCTGATACACGTAACTCTGTGACATTGTGCGCAAGTTTGAAGCCATAGGTAAGAGACTGAAAATCCTCCTAAAACAAGTAAATGTAAAAATAAGTTAATGACTATGTCTTCAGATTTAGAAAATACTAAATGGAACATTTTCTATAGCTGCAAATTAGGAAGAAAGTTTATCAGCTACTGGTCAGATGCACTAGCGCTACAATCTGGCTCGCCTGTATGGTTTACTGACAAGAGAGCCACGAAGAGGCCGCGCCTGACGTCTCAGTTGTCAGTGACTTTATAGATTAGTGTTCTATGTTGAGTCAGTGGATTGATAAAGTAGAACTATTATAGGGGAGTGTTGCAAGTGCGACTACAGATGTACTTGCAACACTTCACCAAATTATGCACTATTTTGATATAAAACGAAATGCTGATGAAAATCCCTACCAAGTGACACTGCTGGAGCTTGAACCCAGACCCACTGCATCTAAAGCAAGTGTTCTTCTTGTTTGCTACATCACATTAACAGGAAAGAGTCGAACCAAAAATGTACACCATTTGTTACCCAGGTGAGTTGAAAGTGGTCTTTGCACCACACACACACACACACACTGTTTACGTGTTCATTGACCATACACCATTAAACAGCTCATGGGTCAACTCATCATGGTTAATTGGTCATGTAATTAAACTCCAAGCAACTGAATGCTCCCTGAAGGCCATGTTAAAGAGTTTACAATGGGCACAACAAGGGATAATATACAGATTTGCAGTGCATAGTTTTTCACGAAATTGACATATTAAATTATCAATGTGATACTTAGAAAGCTTTGGTTATGAAAAAATTACCTCTTAGCTCACCACTTCACCACCGCCTTGTTAATTGTACAGATTGTCAATGCTAGCAACTTAAAAGGTACAGTTGAGTTGGAGGTGAAACTGCATATATTTCACTAATTGACTCTTTAATTTGTAATATTTATAAACAAAGTGGTGAGCTAAGAAGAACATTTAATGAGAAACATTTTGGTGTAATACCGTGTATGTATGTGGGTTTACACTGCTAGAATTTCTGCAATATTTGAAGCGGGTTAGCGCAGCGGGACTTCCCTTGCTTCCCGGGTTTGATTCCCGGTCCCGTCGCAGTATGTGCATTTGGTTTTCAGTCCATGTTCGCTTCCCCAGGTTTTTCTCCGCTTACTCCAGTGATCTTAGACTCCAATGGAAATAAGCTTCATTAGAGGCTTTCTTTGGTTATCCTTGGTGATTAGCCTAGAGATTTCTTTCTTTCTTTGAAGCAAAACTTCAGGGTTAATTGTCCTCTTAAATTACAATTCAAGTTATCGCTTCAAACACACCGGCCCTGATGACTTTATCCTTGATCATATCCACCATTTTGAGCACTGCCAAGGTGAAAGCTTTCAGGCACCTATCCTCTATTACACCTGGGTTGTGTGTGTATAGATTGACTTACCTCTTCAAATACAACGGCTCTGATGACTTTATCCTTGATCATATCCACCATTTTGAGCACCGCCAAGGTGAAAGCTTTCAGGCACCTATCCTCTATCACATCTTGGTTGTGTGTGTATAGATTGACTTACCTCTTCAAATACACCGGCTCTAATGACTTTATCCTTGATCATATCCACCATTTTGAGCACCGCCAAGGTGAAAGCTTTCAGGCACCTATCCTCTATTACATCTGGGTTGTGTGTGTATAGATTGGTAAACACGGTCTGTGCTAACGAATGGCCTTCAAGCCAAGTTACCTGAAATGTATATGAAATCATTCATAACAAACTGTATTGTTTCAAATAGTCTCAACACTGCCATTTTTAAAATGAAATTTAAAACATATTGATTCGTAACGTTGACTTCAAGTAAAAGAATGCCAATAAATCAACAAGAATTTCAAACACATATTTTTAGATGTACATTTTGTCATAAAGTTTCATAAGATAAGCAGGGGATAGCCTGTATCTGCACAAGTTGGAGTGCCTATTGATTGGGTGAAACTCCAAACATTGTTATGATTTTGGTGAACGATCACCACATTCATTTCCCTGAAATCTGTTAACTTCTAGTGTTGAAGAATGTGTATCCAGATTGTGGGTTCGAGCCCCAGGCCGGGCAGTTTTCGTCTCCTTGTTTCCTTGGGCAAGAAACTTTACTCTACTTGCTCCGTGGTCTGACAGTCACGTAAAGACGTGGGTCCCCTGTACAAATAGACTCCTTCATGGGGTATGCATGTTATGCAAGTACTTGTATAATTGATGGATTGATTGGTTGATTTGACACCTAGGTCAAAAGAATCACATGAGGCAAGTACTGTAAACAGGTTATTTTCGCAAGGGTTTAATTTTCATGAATTTCGCGAATCAACATCTAACCGCGAATATAACACCCCGCAAAAACATTCATTTTATGTGCAGGTCTATGTAATGAAGCTTTAAAACGCTAATTTTACATGTGCGAAAAGGTCGTGATTGTCTGGTTTCGCGAAAAATTCTGCTCGCGAAAATATTCCCGTTTACAGTATCTTAATGAAGGACAGTATACAACCTGTCCATCAGATTCGAAATGATTCAGAGTCACAGACTTATACATATAAGCCACACATGCCCTTATTACACGTGTACTTCAATTTGAACTCAAGGCACTTGACTTTTAACATTACAGAAATTTCTTACAGCTTAAAAAAGTTGCAATCATGTTTTATGAATACCATCCTACAGAGTAACAGATATGACACTGAGTTCAAAACATGGCCCCAATTAGCATAACGTGTAACGTAATATATGGACAAAAACGAGGACTTACGATGAAGAATGCTGCACACCTTGTACCCGATTTAGCGTAACACACATTAAAGACGATGTCAGGATTTATCGATATTTGAGCAGGATTATTCTGTGTGTGTCCTCGTTAATTTGAACCACTGATCACGTGATCAGCGAAGAAATATTAACCAGCAACGGAAAAGGTATACTTTAGGTCCAATCAAAAACTATATCCTAACCCTAAATCTAACCCGTACCCTAACCCTACACCCTAACCCTAAATTTAACCTAACCCTAAACCCTAACCCTAAAATTCTGGATGGGACCTAAAGTACACTTGGTCCCCAGCGACTATTGAGAAATAGTAATCAAATGAGCTATGAAGTATATCGGGATAAAGTATCAGGGGCCTGATGATCCCTGCTACTTACCATGCAAGCCAACGTGGTATCAATAACACCAATCAGCTCTGGCAATTCCAGGTCCTTGATCTTGACTCTACCTGCAGCGATGGATTGGTCAAAGTTGAGCACTTTGTGTCCGGTCTTTTGACTGACCATACCTGCGTCCATCTTAGGGTCCATCATCTCTATGGCCGACATGGCTTCAAACAAGCCAAAACTGATTAGAAAGAAAAAAAAAATCACAAAATTATAAGCTTAGTATACAAACATAAAATTGGTGAAATTGTTCACTAGGCCCATTACACAGTGTTTCATGGTCTTGCACGACCAATCTTCAGATAGCCACTGATTCAATGACACAGATTTTTTTTAACCAACCGTTGGTTGGTCCATTACCATACCTAAATAAGTGCTAATTTCACTCAGCTATTAATTACCTTGTAATTCAGTTTCCATTTCTTTTTTAATGTATTGGGTTTTTTTTTGAGTTCTCTCTTAAGCCATCTTTATATTGTAGCTCAAATATTATATGTATTTCTTTTGTCATTTTTTGTAATACTTACTATAAGATTTTATTGTAATGTGGTGTATTATGGAAAACAAAACATTAAATACAATGTATACATCACTTTTTTCACAAATGGCCTGAAGTAATCTTTCATATTACTATAACTTTGTAGTTTTTCTTCATTTGTCACCCATATTCAAGCAAATGAATGTTCCAGCATTGCTTTAACCCTTTGAACCCGGCAAGCTGGTATACCTACCGACTTACGTGTACTTGTACCGGATACCCGATAAGCTGGTTTACCGGCTTTTAGGTCACAAGTCAGAAACTATAGTATTCTTTTGTGAATGCTGGTTATTGGAACAGTTCAGACTACTGTAAAATGACAAAGTAAAGCAAGGGATATCAAAATCAAAGTAAGTTTTGGGGTTATATTGTGCTTTTTAACGTTGGGGTTGGCCCGGGTCAGTGGTACAGATACACGTGGAATGGCCAGGGTTCAAAGGGTAAATACTCTGATGTTAATTTTAAACTCGGTATCTTTTTATTTTAGTTTTGATACTTTTTTGAAGCCCTCTATGCCTCATTACTTACTTAGCATCATGGAGTAGCTCTCCTAATTTCAGATCCGATGTGCATTTCATGAAGTCTTCTGTTATGTCCTTCCAGTTGTACTTAACCTCAGGTAAAGCTGTCGTAAGGAAAACAAAAAAAACACAAACTAAGGTGAAGAATTACCCCTATATCCAAGGCATTAGAGAATCATCTTCAAGGAAATTAGTTTGTCGAAGTTGCCTGTTTTCCCATTTAATTTGAACCCAAACCTCTCGAAAGTCCAACTATGCCAAGCCACTGAGTGGGACCTGCTTGGGCAGTAATTTAATTCTCATAAGTACATTTAAAAACAAAATTCTTGTTTATGACATAATCAGCAGTTCGATCACCAGGATTTGGGCTAATTTGTTGAATTTTGCTTGTTGGAATTTGTGGGAGGGGTACAACTTAAAACAGTATAGTGTAGTGTAGTGTCATCATCCATTTTTGAAATTCCAAAAATACAGAATTATTCAAAAATCACTGGTTTTAATGTTTGAAATTTATTGGTGGTCTAGGCAAAACTGATTGACCTTCATTCCCAAACAAAGGTGGGAGTTAACTTGCTAGAATCCAAAGAAACTAAGTCACTCATATCTCTTACAGGATATCATTGGATTTTACCACTCCAAACTGTAATTGAGACACCCTCAGCTCCCCCACACCCTTTCGATACCAAATGCAGAAATGCTCCTAGCCACCAAACACATTATTGCTATTGCTATTACCTGATAGAGTGCCACCATTGTGGGGTTCCTTTTCAACTGGGTCCATAGGCCTGTAATGAAAGGACAATCAAACAAATCGTAATCCAAGACATTTTACTGTAAACGATTGAAAAATTAATCAAACTTAAAACACACAAGACATTTAAAAAATCTACAATTGTTTACGGTGTACAGCTTATCTTGCTTGAGATAGTAGAAAGCATTTGATTGTTAGCAGGAAGTGATCCTTAACTCTTTCACTACGGACATGCTATTTGCATAAAAAAATCTGTATTTTGTTATTTTAGTAATCAATACCATCATTAATTAGAATATGGCCGCGCGCCACAAGTCAAAATTCCCAGAAAATGCATCTCTGTGCATTTAAAATGTCATAACTTGAAAAGTATTCACCCTACCCTAGGAAAAGTATACATTTCTAGAAAGCTTTTTCTTCAAGGAATCCAAAAATGGTATTGTAGTAATGGTAGGGGTAAGTATGAAAGCACTATGGTTGAAAAAATATCAAAAATTTAACAAAAATGTGAATATAAAAAAACCTTTGTGCAAAATATGTTAAACTTTGTAAAGGAACTTAGTGTCATATATGAATAGAAAGTTGTGTTTCTGAAGAATTCAAATATGCAACTAAAAGTTAAGTGGGAAGTACCAAATTTCAGAAATACATTCTTCAAAAATTTTACTTTTTGAAAAAAAATTGGTACTCTTCTGGTACATAACTCCTCTGTATTACACCCCTTGCCATTTTAAGTTGCATTTTTGAGTTCTGCAAGAAAAATGCTTTAAGAAAATGTATACTTTTATGTACCTAAGGTGTAAGGTGTAGCCGTTATAAACAAATGAATTATAAAACATGCGGTTTTTAGTTTGACTATTTCTACAAAAAGGTGTGACGCCAAAACGGCCCACCTTAAAACGCCCCACCTTAAAACGCATGGCCAAATGTGCATACATTTGGGTCAAAGGCTTTTGAAATTATATAATTTTAATTTTAATTTTTTTCATTGGAGATATCAAGGTTTGTCAGAAATATCTGCATTGCAAAAATAGCTTTAAATGAGACAAGAAATCGATTGGAGAGACAAAAATATCATTTGTTTATCACATTTTCAAACATGTATGTCTTTGTTGAGGATGCTAACCCAGAAAGTGCATGTGTGGGATTTTTGCATTGTATTTTATGCTATGCCCTTGTAATTGCCTCTCAAACAACCCAGCTATTTGTGTCACGATATGACGCAAATAGCTTTGTTAATTTGTAATTTAAATAAACCTTGATTTGGACTGCTGCTAAATTTTTACTGCACTTTTTGATTCCTTAACATATTCCAATATTTTTCTTTCAAAAAATGTAACCTTGGAAACACAATAATTCTTATTATCATGTGAAATCCATCCCAAAAACTTGTGCAAACAATATACAGTTCTTGCTATAGTAGCTATGGAGAATTGTACAGAGTGATCGGAGTTAATGGGAAAAAAGCAGTTCCTGAGGCCTCAATTTGGGAAAAAATTAGTTTCTATTATAGATTCTATTTTTGACCAAAAATCTGTTCCGCAAGACGTAAGTTGGATATCACAGATATCAAATACCTTCCAAATATTTTTGTTCTTTCTTTCTTCCAATTATTGTGCAGACTTCACTGAGTAAGTATTAAGGCTGGAGTATTGTAGGCCTATAACTGACATAAACTAATTTTGTGCTCTCAACTAATTACAACTAATCATATAACCCATACAATCTTGAAAAGATTCATCAGGATAGTGTAGATAAATAATATAAAATATTAGTTCTTGTAACATATCCAAGTGGTACTCACGTTTGGAGCTATGACGTTTCGAGACCGACATTTATGACCACATGATCATCCAAGATCCAAGTAGATCGTCACAGAAGTCATCATATGTGATCAAGAGACCAGCAATGTCGGTCTCGAAACGTCATAGGCTAGCTCCAAACGTGAGTACCACTTGGATATGTTACAAGAACTATTTTATATTATTAACCCATACAATCTTTTTGATAATTAATATCTCCAAAACAAAATAAGATTTTGATCTGTAATTTTCACTATTATTTGTGACGATTCCAGTGCTAATTAACTAAATCATAAAACCTGGAAAACAACATTTCTCAAATACACAAAAGTGTTTCTAAACTAAATTGCCGATATCTCCAGATTGAAATTTAACGATATGTGTCATCCTTGTGCACAGGATATAACTATCAATCCTAAAGTGATGGGGTAGAAGGCATATGTGACGCGTTACATCAAAAGGTACAAGTTGTCGGCAAAGCCGATTTTGAGCTACGGCCGTCTGAAGTTTAAAATGAGTGAAAAATGGTCGGGAGGTCGATCTTTAGATATGAGGTCCTTGAAGTATATATTTTCAATGAATGAACTTTGTTTTTGAAAAAATACATTCCAAATGTGAAAAAAATGCGTTGTTTGTGACCAAGTCAGATCCAGTTTTCGCTGAAAATGTCCATGGGACCGTCACTTGAGTACCAAATATGACCAATTTGCACGGCAAATATCAGCGCATTCCGATTATTCCCACTGGCAAATGTGGTATCGCCGTCTTTGTTGCAGTCTATATAGTATATGTGCCAAATTTTGTGTCAATCGGGCAAGTAAAAGTGTTGGTTACTATGGAGTTTTGAATGGTTCCTTTGAAAACCAGCAATATCTTGAGTTTAAAATTTCATGATTTTCAAACGCGTTTTTCTCAGAAGTGTGCTTTTTAAATCCGTCAATGTTGTCATTCTTTAATTTGTCATAGCTCGGTCACCGAATGGCCAATGCCTTTAATTTTGGTAACATTTACCAAAAACTCAATTTTGATTTTTGGACCCAACATGTACCTTTTGATGTAACGCGTCACATATATTAAAACATACAAATTGTACTATGAGCTGTAAGTCTACAATTTTTTTTGGCAACACTGGTTATTAGCCTAATGAAACTTGATTCCCGGTTTCCCGTAAAAAAAAAATCTGATCTTAATGAGGCAATATTTTCATTATTCAGTACTTCCCATTTTCCATATATCACAAAAAAAACGCCATCACATGCCTAAAATGATGTCGAGAAGTGCGATTAATCACATGCCTAAACTTTGATTGACTAATTGTTTTAATTCGTGAAAAAAATGGACGGAAAAGTCGTCAAAAATGATCGTCGAGCAGCTTTTGCTTCGTCCCAATAATGCTATGACGTAGTTTTTCTTCGGACGATCTCGATATGTTTCGCCTGTATTTTATGAATGAAATCCCCAGTTTACTCACGTACGGACCTTAACGAAAATGTACGAATAACCTTTGTAGGGTATTTCCCCGTAACCTCGAAACCCCGTAATTGCTAATTTTTATAGCAGGTAAATACACCAACTTAAAAAAGGCACTCCCTGATTTATTGAGGAGTGCGATTTGCAGCACACCTATGTTAATCAAGGAGTGCGATTTACAGCACACCTGTATTTTTTAAAATTCATGCCCTGGTCGGGAAGCCACCTGTGCAGAATCACTTGCCTGAAACCTGCCAAAAATTGCCCGAAATTTGGTTGAAATTTTATCGACCGTGCAGGCTGGATATGAGAAAGGCTGCATCGATTGACCGGTCAACGATCGAAGGAAAAGCAAAATTTCTCGCTGTCACTTATTCCAGATCGAAATACACCGGTCGATCTACCGAGGTAAATTGTCCGAACTGGAGGGGTTGAATCAACATATTTTCAAGTAAAATTTTGAATGAAAAATTTAAAATTCAGTTTATTACATGTTTTGTTAAAATACCCTAAAGAGTTTTTTCCAACAAAATTACAAAACCCGGTACAATCGAGGTTCAAAGTGGTGACTTTTTCAAATGTGATCGTCGCGTCGCCATCTTGTTGTTAACTGAACAACTGAACTCGCAGTTGTGCATGTGTGTACTTCATGCTTGTTAGTAGTCCATGCATGCTCTGCCCTTATGTGAATTTATGAAACATCGCCATCTAGTGACAACATAATAAATAAACAAACACTGTTGGTTCATTTTTTCTCTCGATCGCAAAGCGCCAATGACAATTTCTTTGTGGATAATTTAATGCATTTTTTTTGGACATCTTTCACTTCTTTCGTCTACCGCATATTTCTTAATTTAAGACGAGTCTGGCATTCGAGTAATTGTACAACCGTGTTACGTTTACAGCTAATAATAATAATAAGTAGCATGTCAAATGTGCTACTAGCCGGATCGGACAGTGCTGTTTGAACAATTACTAGCCCGAAAATGAAATCCACTGACTAGCCCCGGCCCCGGTCTATCGGACACGGGATTTGTCGCGGCCTGGATTTGAAGTTGTCCCCATGGAAATTGCTGTGTAATGAAGATAATGATTTTAATGCACCTCAAACAATGTTTTCATTGAACCAAAAATAAGAAAAAGACAATTTTTAGCAAATAATTTTTTTAGCAATAAATTTTTTCTCGAATCTGGTCTCCAAAACGCGGGGACAATTTCATAACGTGGGCGGGTGACAGGAAACAGCGAATCGAGTTTCATTAACCTTATGACGAATGCTACACTAATTTACTGGAGAATTATCCGGGGAAATTTTTCAAAAATCCGGAAAAATCACATCCGTTCATCAAGGCCAGGTTTTTTTTTTTTGCATGTTCTGGATCTGGATCTGGATTCTTTTACTCCAATAAAGCAGCAAAACTGCATCACACTAGAGTTTGATGATGACCAGACCTAATTGTTGTTATGACTGGGTTGTGAGTGAGTTGTATTGTCCATGGTACTGAAGTGTGCTTTAAGTCCGTTTTTAAAAAGAGAAAGTTTGTTGC
>JXSR01S001911.1:0-10946 GCA_000969725.1 Ophiothrix spiculata
GCTGGTCGGAGGATCGGACCGATATCGGAGGGTTACTCAAGTGTTTCTCGGATGCATAAAGACGTGTTTTTTGACAATATGGACATATCGGACAGCAATATCCGAGTCTGGTCCATGTTGAAGCCGAGAACGGTCAGGAAATTCGGACAAATGCAAAATTATTTTTGATAGGGTGTTATCGTGACAGGTGGACTGCACAAAAAAGAAGTTTAAACACGTTCGCGGTGTTAATTTTCACCAACAGATGGCAGCCTTACAGAATCAGTTGTTGGTCAGTGGCGGGATGATTTTGACAAAACGTGTGCGCTTGGTTACACTCAATTGTGTGAGTCATGTTTATTCAAATGCAAGTCCTTTGAAATTTCCCTGTCCTTGGTATAAAGCATGATAACCTAAACATTTAAAAGATATATTTTGTATTTTAAAACTATATTATCTTTCAGGGTGCTGAAAAATCAGGGTCTTCAGAAAACAACTCAAAAAACAACTCCTCATATCAAAACTTTCAAACACCAGAGGAGATAAAAGCATTTTTCCTAGAGTATCACCGCACCAAAAGGATTGCAGAAGGGGAGATGGCAGATGCTGAAATAGAGACATCTGAAACTCCCTATGATGTGAAGGAGAAAGAGGAGGAGGAGGAGATGGGTCAGGAGGAGGGGGATGTTGATAAGAGAAAGGTACTACCGGTCCATGTGCAGGCAGTTAAACAGGTATGTTGTACTACATACATGAGTATTTACCCTCTGTTTTTAGGGGCCTATATTTAGTACCAAAATTCTTGACTCAAAATTCAATCTATTCATGGTATTAGTTACAGCTCTATTGGAAAGCTACAGCTTGTCCCAATATTAATGCATCGAGGAAATGATAAAATATTAAAAAAATAGTTGCCAAAAGATTAAATCATAGTAATATATGTTTATCAAAAGTAGAGTAATTACTCTACAACATGCTTTTTGCCTCGTTTCATTTAACCACTTCAGTCCAAAGATATGAAGAATTTAAGAAAGCCCTTTAAATCTACTTTGATCCGATTTTTGTAAGTTAATTTAGACTTCCAGCTAAAGAAATGCAAACTTGAAATGAAGAGAATTCTGCAACCAATTAGAGCACAATCAATGCAAACCAATCTTACCTGGCCTGTACCTAACATTAAGTGATATCTTAAGTTCATTTTTAACTTAAATAGGTCAAACTTTTCAATTAAAGTACGGATCTTCCTGATACTCTCATATTCCTTTAATCTGTTACTTCTGGTGCAGCAATTGGGTAGTCTAGGATACAATTTCTTCCAAAAGATTTGAAAAATGGGATTCTAATGAAAAATGTCAACCAATAATAAGTCTTTAACCGAAACCACGGAAGAAAACTGAATACAAAGGAGTTTAAGAACTCAAGTAAATTAATGATTCATCTGGCCCGTCAAGGAGATGCAACAGGCTGACTAAACCAGACGCAACAACCTGCTTAATATCAGCAGATCATCATTAAATTGAGACCTTATGTCATGAAATGGGTTCAAGGGATGATTCTCTTAATCATGTGATGTTTTTAGTAATTTCCATTTAACGTGTGCCCAATGACGTCACCAGAGTTGATACTTTACAGATTAACAAATCAGACATCAAAATTTTTACAAAATGTGCAATAACTTTTGATTCAGAGATCCAAATTAAACAAAACAAAAATCCTGTAAAAAGCCAATGGTCTACTCTATAATATTATTGTAATTACTCACCATTGTGCTCTGTCCTCTCAAAATAAAAGTTCAAAGTTTGTTGCGTTTTTATTGGGACACCCTGTATAATGATGTTATATGTGGAATGGAAGTGCTGGATTTAAATTTGGAAATGTATCCCTATAATAAGGACTATACTAGGTGCAACCGAAACTTTGCATTGTCTTATCGCATATTCATGGAACTTCGAAGACTATATGAGGGTTTTTTGTCTGCAGTTTGGACAAAAACAAATTTTCTTTCTATTCCTTGAGATCTTTTTTTATGTTTTCCTTCAGGTGCTAGAAAGATGTCTTCATTTTGTGTCTTCCAAGGATCCCAGATTAAGACTGCTAGTATTGGATGTGATACAGAATGGAATTATTGCTCTTACATGTCATACGGGTATGTGGTTTGCATTATTAACAACTATTAACCCTTTGAACCAGACGAGCTGGTATACTGACTCAGGTGTACATGTACCATATACCCGGTAAGCCGGTTTACTGGTTTTTAGGTCATTTTAAAATCAATTTGCAACAAATTTTTATTGCCAGATTTTCAGTGGACTGCCTGTATTTGATCTCTAAATGGAGAATGGAAAAAGAAAGTGTGACATATTATATATCATTCGAAAGCTGATATTATAGAGAATTAAAATATGCCAAGAATTCAAATTCGAAATTTGCAACTTTCCGCTCATTTTGCCAGAGCACCCCTCATTAAGGCATTAATGATCAGCACTGGACACCTCTATCAAAATTCATACTTTTAGCTTATTAGAATCCTAGACTGCTATCTGTAACAAATCCCAAACCTTACTTGCATGTTTCTTTGCATTCTTGAGAAAAATGAGAAAATGTGTCGTTTTTTATTCATTATTGGGACCCTGATAATTACAACATGGTATTCTACGGATAGCTTTAAAAGATTGCAAAGAACTTCAAAACAAATGATTAGAATTAAGTGAAATTTTCAGCATGCATTTATTTTGTCTTGGTCTATCTTAATGAATCAATTTTTTCACATTGTAATCATTAAAAAAGTATGTTTAAGACAGCATTATCGGGACATGTTTTTACTCTCCAATAATCATTACAGAAAGCAGGTTTTTCAATTTATTATTTATTGTGATCTTTTTATCATTTCAGAGGAGTTGCTGCCAATAGTCCACAAAGTATGGCCAGGGTTTGTTTATAGGTTTGCCGATAGTGAGTTGCTTGTAACATGCAAGGTGAGTTACTTTATATTACAATTGTAGATATAGAGGGGAGATATCAGATTGGGTATTTGGAATTTGATTCCTACGGTCAATGTGTTGGCAGCTATGTGTCAGTTTAATGGATACTGATCCACATCTACACTTAAGCTCAACAACTCATCGTATCTTCTTATACGGGAGCGCACCGTTGTTGAGTCATGATGAATCCACAGTTGGTATTCAAATAAGCGCGTCACGCACGGCACAGCGTACAAGTAGGTGCGTTTATGCAGTACACCTAAGTTGGCGCACTGTTCATCGCGCGTCGCAACTCCAGTACGTGCACGACTGGCGTTTGGGAACAGTAAACAACGACAAAGCAACAGACATTTAATAACTAGCATTTTGCTTCAGATTCTGCTTAATATCTTTATGAAGATGAATATTTGTTAAATTGAAAACATTTAGAATTTAATTCATACGTTTTTAGGAAGATTTTCGTTGTTGAAAGGTATTCAAACACGCTACAGAGTTGTTCATCAGCAATCAACAACTCTGCATCCGATGCGTCGGCGTATTATTATCACACTCGGGTGGCTAAA
Organism: Ophiothrix spiculata; assembly: GCA_000969725.1. NCBI lineage: Eukaryota > Metazoa > Echinodermata > Ophiuroidea > Amphilepidida > Ophiotrichidae > Ophiothrix > Ophiothrix spiculata. The sequence continues at coordinate 3,524 of JXSR01S001911.1, forward strand.
GCCACCCTCGCGTGATAAAAATACGCGGACGCATGGATGCATCGTTGTTGATTGGCGATGAACAACTCTGTAGCGTGTTTGAATACCTAATTGATCAACACCAAATAGGCGGGCCTCTTCACATTATGAATTGATACAGATAAGCGTGTGTGTAGCTGGACACAGCATAACTGCAAGAGACGCAGCGCGCGTTGCACGTGTGACTCACGCATCTGTATCTACGGCGTGCATATAAATACGGCGTGTATGTAAGTGGGATTATGTTACTATGCGGATAAGGAAAAGTCTTATAATTCTTGCCTATTTAGTGTTGATCAAAGCTGGCAGATTTCTTTTTTTCTGGTAGTATGGTTTCCCTATGTACCTAAAACGTTGGACTTCTCAAGATCCTCAAGGATTTTTCGGGTTGTTTTCTACTATATGTCAAAGGTTGAGAGCCACAAGACGGTATTGCAAGGCAGCAATCCCTAGAAGAAAAAGTTTCAAGACCTAATAGTGCATTTATTATCTATCACACATGTGTTTAAGATCATTCATCTGAAATGTCTTATTGCAGATACAGCCTTGTGGCTCTCAACCCTCGATGTCTTTCTTTACAATTCTTCTTATGTCAGATTCTGATTTATTTCAATATCATACATAACAACATATATGTGAAAAACACAAAAATTATATTACAGACATAATCAAAAGACCAGTAAGGCCTGAGATAATTATGCCCTAGAAAAACAAAGATAAATGCAAAAACAAAATATATACAATTATTAAACAAAGAGAAACATGATATTATTCTGATTGTCTTTAGGCGTGTGAGACTCTGTTCATCATGACTGAAGTATGCGGTGATTTTGTGAGAAGGAGAACTACCAAAGAAGTGTGGCCAAAATTGACTGGCTTCCTAACAACTCAAGCAAGGATAAGGTAAGTGAAATTTGTGTTTTTTGACCAAATCCGACTGATGCTAAATGTCGTTTTATTCACTGCTGTGTGATCACTATTAACTAGAGTTCATTTTATATAGCCAAATGCACATTATTGGTGGCGCTATTTACATAAATCAAGTTTCCGCGTTTTAAAAACTATCAGCCTTATTTTTGACATTTGACACATGGATACGGCAAAGGAGACCCCCCCCCCAAAAAAAAAATATATTTAATTGATGAAATATGCGTATAATTAATTTCAAAAAATAAATGTGCCACCAATAATGAAACCTCAAAATATGGGCTGAGAAAAAAACCCTGTGAAAATAAATTATAGAAAAAAAAATTGACACCTAGCTAATTCCAGAACTAATTTAAACACTTTTAATAAGGACCTGTATTTCTTGTATCTTTGTATTTTCGTCAAAAAATCAATAAATGAACCCATCAAACAGCGGTGTATTGTATGAAAGAATACCAAACCCTATTTTGCAAATTATTTGATTTTTGTTTTATCCTCTTTTTGCATTTGAAAAATATTTTATTTTAGCAGTTTGTGTTAAATATGTTGGTTGTTTTTTATAGAGTGTCAATTAATTTCGACATTTAATTTTTACTCTATATTTTTAACAATATTTAATACATGTGTATACATATAAGCAATTTACTTAGAAGGTGCAATTCATGATTCTGCTGTGATTAAAACCTCGCCTGTTTCAATAAAAAGAAGACTACAGAAGAAAAATGCATGCTGAAAATGTCACTTTATTCCAATCATTTGTTTTCAAGTTATGAAGTTTTCAGGGTTTTAAAAATCCCCATAGGCCATTGTGTTGTAATGACTGTCGGGGTCCAGACAGTAATTAGAAAATGACAAACTTTCTAATTTTTTCTCAAAAATGCAAAAACATTTGCAAGAACAGTTTGGGCTTTGTAACATATGACAGTCAAGGATTCTTTGTAGCTAATAAACAGAATTTTGATAGGAGTGACCTTGCATGATAAAATGTGGATCAAGAATTGCCCCTTTAACAGGGTTTATTTGTAATTTAGAAAAAAGGGTTTCTTAACAGATCGACCCAAAATGAATGATCATCGCTTATTTGCCCTATTGTCTGCTTGTTAAGTATCATGTTTAACCACTTTCTATATTTTTCAGCATTAAAACCGGACCAACATATAATCACACATCAGCATATAAATTACAAAGGACAATTCTTGGTGGGATTGGAAAGCTCTGCCAACAGGTATGTGAGAAACAGTTTGGGAATGGTTTAATAGTATTTTTTTAAATAAATGTTTGCTATTCCAAGAAAACCCCAACTCTTCTAGAAAAACTAAATATCCTTTTAGGAGTTGCTCAGCCAATCAATTAATTGTCCTACCTAGGGATCTTTAGTAACCAAAACAATTTGACAGCGTATGTGTCGATTTATGTTCATGTTTCCATGGCAACACTAGGGGATATTTTGATAGCTGGAGTTGGGCTTTCTTTGAATAATGTAACAAAATATATATGTTTAGACAAATACATATGAAACAAACGAATGAGAATGTTGTGAAAATTAATCAAATCAGTAAATCAGTAATTATCAAAAAGTGTTCATGGTCAATATCATCAGGTAGAGTGTTTAGTTTGAAGTTTTGTGGGGTTTTTTTTTAATTAATACCTTTGGTCTACCATTTTGAGCGTGTGGCACTATCAATGACTTGTATTGTCAGTCTACGTTTCTTCACTAATATGTCCTTGGTCACTTTGTTTGTCCGCCTTTATCTTTTACTGGTACTTTCTGTAAGGTTGTCTACACTTTACGAGCTTTGCTCCTTGTAGACACCCTACCATCTTCAATCTTATTGCTTATTTAATTGTTTGTGTTCTATGATGGTGAATAAATAATCTTGAATTGAATCTTGAATATTTATCCAAAATAGCCCTAATTCCATGAACTATCACTTTATAAGTGCAGTTAGAATGCAGGTTAGGTTCTTCTTTAATACCGCGGTAAGCCTGCTGTGATGGAATGGTTTGTTGGATATTAACTAAGTTCGACCAAAATGGTGGAATAGGGCTCTCCGATTCAGTTGTATTCAGGCCACCAGTTTTAAATTTGCAACATGTGAACAAATTGATTGGTGGACAGAAAATTTTTTCTCTTGAATTCAGATATAAGTGTTTTATTGAGTGATGATTTTTGCCCAGATTTCTAGATTTTAAAATTTTCAGAGGTCCCAAACCCAATTTCAGCGATTGTAATTGGTGCCCGTGGATGCAAACAACTCCAGGCCAAGTGATTTATGTTCATTGTGACTTAATTGTTTTTGTTCTTGTTCTTATTTAGGTTGATATTGGTGAGAGTGAACTATCATCCATCCTGGCATCCTGCCTTCCATATCTCAGTGTAAAACAACCAGAATTACTCCAAAAAGTAAGTTTATTTTGACTTTATTGACTAAGTTTTAACTTTGATGCCTGGCATCAGAGTGCATTAATTGATAATCATTTATAATTGACATTATCCGTCTGCACCTGAAGCTCCTTGTTGAAGCTAATTAAGGTGTCTGGTCCACGCGCCACCCTTGCATACCAGTACGCGCTAGTTTCCAAGTTGGTAAGTGCCGCAATACTTGAGTAGTATTTTGAAGCTAAAAATTGCCATATTTTAATATTTCCTGGAAAATTAGTTCGCTAACCCCCAATTTTATCGTTTTATTTGACATATATTTTACATATACTAGTGCGCAACTTTTGTGAAAAAATTGACAAAAAATTTGGGTGGAATTTTTGAATCATCACAAAATAATGTCACTTTTGCCACATTTCCCATAGACCCCTGTACTAATTGTTCCCAAAAAACTCCAAAAATGTTGTTTTTAAACTGACTCACATGCAAAAACGAGTCCGGTGACCCCAAATTTTTATTTTAAAAATCTGTTTTACATCAATAAAAAATCAATCATACCGATTTTTACTAGAAAATTTGCGGCAGATCTATCATGGACCAGACACCTTAGTGGTTTCATTGTATTGCGTCCCTTTGTAAAGTGTAGTGACAGGAAGCAACACATCATTTATAATTTATAATTTATAATGCAGGGGAGCGTGGCCGAGCGGTTAGAGCACGGGTCTCGTATACAGAGGTTGTGGGTTCGAGCCCCGGGCCAGGCGGTTTTCGTCCCATTGTTTCCTTGGGCAAGAAACTTTACTCTACTTGCTCCGTGGTCGGACAGTCACGTAAAGCAGTGGGTCCCTTTGCGTTTGACTCCATCATTGGGGTGTTGCAAAGTATCTAATCCAGATCCAGAATTTCTGCACAATGAGATTGTTTTGCACCAACAATTCAATGGCCAGTGAGTTAACCCTTAGCACACCAATGGCGATTAGAGTCGCCAGTTAGTCCCCAGTCGATTATATACAAGTTTCTGGTTTAGTTGAATTTTCATAATTCCAAGAAGATAATCATCCATTAGATTTAAGGATTTATTATGGAATTACTGAAAAGGAAGTTCAGTTCCAAGAAATATCAGTTATTGATCTATTTAATAGGGCTGTTGACAATAATGAATTTAGAGATGAGCGAATGCTTGGGCTGCCCGAGCCATGAAGCCAAGTAGTTAACCATCCTATCTTTGCATTTTGCTCATCTGTGGCAAAATAATCAAGTAATATAATCGTCAATATTATCAATGCGTACCAATTTATCTCATTTTTATAGTTGCTTGACCCAGGTATTAACTTGGCTCGGGTCTAAAAGTTTGACTCGTCCTTGCTCGGCTTGGGCGAGTTGCATGGGTCTAAATTGATTATGTCCCTTACATAGTCAATGGGCTTGTCAATTAGATGGTGAACTTATAGCAGTCAATTATTGACTGTTTTTGATAAAACTACTTCAAAAGAAGATGTAGAATTAGGAATTTCTAAAACAGTCCAGTTTTGGAAGAATTAAGTCTTGGAGCAAGACATTTAATCTGAATTGCTTCAACCCAAAGTAATCTATTAGTCTATTTAGCTATGACAGAAACTTGATTCAGAGATGCCTTCATGGATATTGATAGTTTCAGATTTTTGAAAAAATTGCAATTTTGTGTTATGATGCAACCAAGGACTTTAAAAAGGGGAACCGGTACTTGCCGCCATTTTGATTTCACTGCTGTGTAGTGGATTGTCACTCATGGAGGGTGAGTTATTGTACATCCAGCATTTTACGGCTCCACATGCCACACTTCGAGAGCCTTAGCAATGGATTAGCGGGAAAATTGGCATACTCATTGTTACTGGCAGGAAACTTACTGTACGATGTCTATGGAGTGAACCAATATTTCCAAAATATTTTATGTTTCCGCTCTGATAAAGTTTTCTTACAATAAAGTTGAAGGACACATTTATGCATAATATGTCAAAGAATTGGATTAATACAAAAAATAGTTTAGCGGCAAAGATCAATTTTGTAGACTTTGTCATTCACCTCCAATGCAATGTTTCACACCAGGGAGTAACATGGAACAGCCTCAATTGACCAATCAGAAGACAGGATTCTAGTCTGTGACATCAGTGCGTCCAACAGAATATGCGTCAAGTTAAGATTTACGCGATCTGCCTGGATATCGGGCCAAACTCCAAATTTATCCGTAGGAACAATAACTCTGCTCCATGAGCGACACAAGATGGCAGGTGTATCCCAATTCCCAAATAAAAATGCCTTGGATGCAACACAACACATTTGTATCTTGTCACTATGGTTAAATTCAATCCAACTGAAAACTCTGGGACCATCAGGACAGGGTAATTAGTATATCTTCTTGTCATACTTCATTCAAAAATTTGCAAGCAGGACAAGGTCTATATTGATTGTGTACTTGAAATGTTTGATGTCTGGCTTGTTGTACGGACCTTATCCTTACCATCACAACATGCAGGCTTTTATCAAATTTTACAATGATTTCCTTGACATGTTAGGGCTTAATTTAAGCCATGGTGTCAAATATGTTGAACTAAAATCTGGCAGATTTGCTTTACCACGGCTTACTATCGGTGATTTGTAAAGCTAATATAATCCTATGATATGATTTGTTTGTAGGCAGCTGTGGGTTCCATTCAAGCCATGATGGGGATCGAACCAGACTCCATATGGCTCACACTCAGTGATCTGTATTCCCCATCTATCTTATCTCCACCACATGAAGATTTTCCACCCATCAAGGTAAGTTGGGTAATCCACCATATAGTCTCAAGATCACTTAAGGGAAATAGTTGTCTCGCCTGAAATTTTTTTCTTAAAACTGTCCGCCGTCCGCATTTCTTGTCCGGAGCAAATCTCGGAAACTGTATGCCCTATGTTGATGATATTTGGTGAATGGGTAGGGTTGGAGCTGAACTGGCGCTGCGTACAATTTGAACGCAAACTATGCATATGAAGTACCTAATTTGTATAATTTATGCGTGATTTGGTATTTTAAGTATATCTCCTAAACCATAAGGGCTATGGTAATGAAACTTGGTGACATGAAGGGGTTCGGGATTAGCACACCCGCCACGCCTTTTTTGGGGGTGCGGTGAAGGTCGTTCAAGGTCAAAAGGTCATTTTAGGTCAAATTTTTAAAATTGTTCAAAAAGTTGACCTGAGGTCATCCAAGGTCAAGCTCATAACTCATTGACCCCTGACCTCACATGGATTAAACTTAGACCATAGAAAGTACTTGACCCAAGGTCAAGGTCAAAAGGTCATCTGAGGTCAAATTTCCAAAATTGTTCAAAAAGTTGTCATCTGAGGTCATTTTGAGGTCAAGCTCATAACTCATTAACCCCTGACCCCACATGGATTAAACTTAGACCATAGAAAGTACTTGAACCAACGTCAAGGTCAAAAGGTCTTATGGGGTCAAATTTCCAAAATTGTTCAAAAAGTTGACCTGAGGTCATCCAAGGTCATTTTGAGGTCAAGGTCATAATTCATGAACCCCTGACTTAGACCATAGTGCTTGTTTACCAAATCTGAGGGAATTAACACGCACTGAATAATAATGTAGCAATCAATTAAGAAAGCGCACAATACGCATACCCTACTCCGATCCTACCCTATCCTATTCCACCCCACAACTTAATGATTAAGGCGGTCAATTCAGTAGGCAGTCGATACGCAGGCGAGACTACTGGTTCGCGAACCATGCTTGTTATTATATACCTCATATATAGATTCCTGTCCTCTGATTGGTTAAAAGTGAGGGCTTGGATTTAACTATGCCTGGGACATATTTTTCACAAGGCCCGCTCAACATATTTTGCTCAGCCGGGGTGTAATCCGAACTTTACAGTCATTATCAGGCATTTTAAGTGCTAAAATGGTTTTATATTCGGTATATAAAACACGAATATTGACTCTTTTTGTTCGGGGGATAGTTAAATTTTTTCCCCTCAGTGATCTCAAAACCATGAATATGCCCTCGGCTTCACTTCAGGTAATTTGTTGTTTTGAGGTTACCTCTAGGAGTGCTTTGCCCCTCAA
>JXSR01S001911.1:17241-33263 GCA_000969725.1 Ophiothrix spiculata
CATATCTTCAAAATTTAAACTTCAATTTTCACAAGCAAGGTATCATTTTAAAGCTTAATTTATTCTCTTTAAAGTAACATAGAAATCTCAATTTTGTCAAAGGTAGACAACTTATACCTTTTGATGTAACGCGTCACATTTACACTTGTTGCAGCTTCCCATATCCTGGGTGAGGCAGACAATGATGGAGTTATTGTTTAGTATCAGTTTCTGATGCAGGAGTACCCAGTAAAGAACCTGCAGAAGCGAGCATCGGCTAAAAACCAACTGTACATACTGCAGGACCCGGACGAGGATCTATGCCTTGAACTCACTGATGCAAAGTTAGGGAGTACCACTGGCCTAACATAGTTCTCCACTTTCGGTTCAATTAAAGGAGCTTTTCAAATTTAGTTTTCAATTTCATATGAAATATAATCACTCAAGAGGTTTATAAGTTTCAAACTTCAGCTGAATTGGTCAAAGCGTTTTAATATTACTGACGATTTTGTATTTCAGAGCCGCCTATACGTTACTGTGTAAAATCAATGGTTACCATAATTAGACACATTTTCAAATATATCTCATGTGTTATGAGACAAAATAAGCATTTGGTACTAAAATCTCAAAAAGTTTGAAAAAAAATTGAGGCAATCATACCATGTCCTCTAAATCCACCAGGGCAATTAACCCAACAAGTATTTACATCAAAAATATTTAAAACCTGAATTTCAAAACTTATATAACGAAATAATTTCTTTCATTTAATATCAATTCTAAGAGTAAACATTAGGTGGCAGTGATATTTTTCTAAATAGTATAATACCCAACAGTTACAAAAGAAACATTGAAAGGGAATTGGGTTTTTTTTTTGCTTCCATGTTTACACTATGGGAGTGGTCAATAATTGTTGGACACATCACATACTGTTCTATTTGACTATAAAGATTGAGAAAATCACATCACAAGTATGTTGTTTTTCAAAATACACCTCGCACAGAACGAAACGCACCATGTCTTTAGATCAGCAGTGTGTCAAAGTCTGATGATTCTGAGCGTTTCCAAAATATACATTAATTTTTATTGCTGCGTCTTTGCTCTTTCATAAAACACCTCACATGTGAAAATTTGTGTGAAAATGGCTGAGAAAAGAATGCTCGAAATATGCTGGCCCCAAACAATTTATGCACTTTACGATGATTTCAATGGCCGTTATACAGAACTATCTGCATTCCTGTCATATAGGCCAGCTAATAGCATTCAATATTGAGACTCACATCATGCATCATCATAGTCATTATAACAACTTACATAGTTGTCCACAAAAATAAATAGTCCAAAAAAAAATTAAATTAAAAAAAAACCTTCCATAGCATTGCATCGTAGTAACAGCATGATGACTATTGAATCTATAATTGCTACTATCTTATTTTCTCAAATAAGTCTTAAAATATCAAATAGAACAGAATGTGATGCAACCGATGATATTGTTTGTTGCTCATCGAGGGCGAGTTATAGCATGGAGGTAGTGGTTATATTGTCTCCAGCTATTTGGGGAGCATATATATGCAACACTTCAAATTCCCCATCTTTGGTTGCTGCATATTTGTGACTCGTCATATCGGAAGGTACTTTAAGGGTCCCAAAATGAAAATTGATTTTTAGTCTCAACTGAAAGATAACACCTTGCTTTTGGTGATTGGATGTTCGATTGCAAAGTTACGTCCAAATTGGTAAAAGGCATCGGGCTGATTTAGAAAACTATAGTTCTGAGAAAATAAAACATGAATGGAGAAAGGGTTTTAATCTCGGTTTTTAAAACATTTGTCTTATGTTTTGGAAGGTGGAACCTGATTAATATGATAGAATACACTTCAAAGGTAATGTTTCTAATAGACTTATAAATTTGACCTTGGACATGATTTTTGACTATGCTCAGCTTCAATGGCCCATATCTTGTAATTTACTATGCCGACCTTAAGGTACTTTTTGATATGACAGGTCACATTTGTGCGTTAAGTTGTTCATCCTCTTTTACAATGGAGTTATATTTTCTCAATGATTTATTTTCCTATTCCAGGAGGTCCAGGTGGTCCAGGTTGATCTGGAAATGAAAATGACAATTCAAAACCATCAGTTCCAAATATGCAGATATATTTAAAGGGATTCAATAACGCAACAGGAAAAAAAACTGTTTTACGGACCCTACCGACCCTAAATTTGCATTTTTTTTAGTTTAAAAAATCTAAATCATGTAAAATCAGCCAGGTTTTTTTTTTTCTAAAATGTATCAATTTTGGTTAAATTTTTAAAGAAAATTTCTTTGTAAAAAATGATTTTTTTCCCTCCCATTTGGGGGATTTTGGGGTTATTCCAGGCAAAAAAAACAAGATAAAAAAAAAACCACCTGACCAACCGATATTACTTGGAAGCAGCTGCTTGGAAGGTACGCCCTCCCGTAAAACAGGTGTTTTTTTCTAATGGTCATGTTTTTATTATTTGACCATGAGTCAGCTGGAAAACAAGATGGGGGAAAATGATATCAAAATGAAGAAATTATCTTTCAGGAAGAATTAAAAATGAATGTCGTATCATATTTTACAACTTCAAACTCTCATATTATTGTACTTATCGTACTATGCTGGCAATGACACTGAAGAAAGAAATATCCCAATGTTCAATTTAATCGAGATATAATTATAGATCTGGTCTCTTTTCATTCAAAAGGAATTATTGGATTTACACTCACAAGGTAAGAAGTAATGTAAAATTATTATTGGAGTAGGCCTGCATCCATGAAGAATTGACGTTTTATAATAAAATTATATGTGAGTTAATTTGGCGCTTTCATCAGGGGGTGGGGAGGCACTTAAGTATAATGTTGCAAGCATAGTGTGACCACAGTTTTTCAAAACATCCCCTAAAGGGTGATTGTTATTCACACCCTAAATCGGGATTTTACTGATACTGTTTTCACACTAGGCTAGGGTTTGAATAAGTACCCTATTTGTTGAAAATGGCTGTTTTTGATACCCAAAACGGTGTCACATGACCATGGCAAAAATCTATTACAATTCGAGTACAAAATTTGTACTAAAACTCTACTAGAATCGTGTTCCAAATGTGCAGCTCAGGAATGTTGTACTAGAATTTTACACGATTATTTCCAGTGGATTCACCCTTCAATCCTAAAAAACAACCCTAATTCACTTCTTTCTTGGTCACGCTATGCTTGCAACACTGTATTTGAGTGGCCTCCCCAAGGTCTTCATAGCAACTATAACGCCTACCTTTCCTGTTGCAAGTATCAGGGCAACAAGCCGTGTAAGATGCTGTAGCCACATCAGCGCCATTGACTGCTTCTGAAGGTAGCCGCAGGTAGCAGATCTCCTCATTCCTCACTATTTCATTGGGCACGTATATCTCTGCAGTTGCCACGTGACATTCCAGTGGGCGTGCTTGTATACCTGTTCCTGGTGCTCCCAGCTCGCCAGGTTTCCATGCCTCTGTAGAGCATCAAACAACATTGAATTACATTTAGGATTGGCATCCAAAGATGGTCTCTCACCCGACAGATATTTGCTCGCGATATTTGCTCTGTTTTTATCACTATCTAAAATGGAGGGAAAATATTGCTTTTAATGTTTGAATATTGGTTGAATCTCTGTTAGCAATAGTTAAATCAATGTTTACATCGATTTAACCAATATCTGAGCATTGTAAAGTGTCATTAACTCTAAATTTGAGCAAATAAATTGGAGCAAATATCATAGGCGAATGTCTTTTGGGCAAGTGAATGTCTTTTGATGTAAAGCCATACTAAAGTTAACCTCATGCAAGGTCATATTATGTAAAGGCCCTGGTAAAGACATTCTTAAAAAATTATTTCTTATCTCAAGATGACCATAATTTTTTTTATATTCTGCCACTCTATTAGTTCTTACAATTTAACTCTGCAAGACAGGATATAGACAAGCAGCTGCATGCAGGACAGGAATTCTAATAACATATTTAAGATTCAACTCTTTGCCTGGGAATATATAAAAGATATCACCCCTGTTTGATCACTAATAATATATAGCCATTTAATGCTAAAGGCAATATTGGTAGTGTTATTTCTATAAATTAAGTTTCCAGGTTTTATAAATCTATGACCCTTAGTTTGGACATTTGCCACATGGATAAGGTAAAGGAGACCAAAAACAATTTTTTATCATGTTAAATTTACACAACAAATATTTAATCTATGCAATATGCATATAATCAATTTCAAAACATGATAGCGCCACCAACAATGACATTTCAAAGTATGGGCTAAAAATGATGTTTTTTGATCTAAAATGAGCATTTTGTGATATAAAATTCGAAATTTAATTATGGACACAAATATTTCAGTTCAACACCTAATCCCAGAACTAATTTAAACCCTTTTAAGTGCCTGCATGTATTGTAACAGTGCATTGTTGTCGAAAAATTAGTAAATGAACCCATCAAACAGTGGTGAGATTGAGTAAAACCAATTCAGAGCATTTAATACAGAAGTTGAAATGTTTTAAAATCTTAATTTCAAATTTATCCGAAGAAACATTGTCTTTATTTATTAAGAGCAAACACAAAGTGATAGTGATATTAGCTGTAAAATGTTGCATCCAACAGTGAACCAATATTTTGACCACCATATTAATTAAATAGCTGCAATATTGTTTTTTGCTCGAACAGGTACAACAACACTGTGTGACTCTTTCTATAATATATGATTCAATCTGCCTCCATCCTCGTTGTTGAAATGTTTACACTGCAAGACAGAATATTGTCAAGCAGCTCTCTGCAGGACGATGTATTATACATTTTTTGTAATAACATTATATCTACAAAACAAGTATTTTGCCATAGAACAAAATACCTAAAGGGGGTATTGTGATCTCAGACAATACTATTTTCTTACGTAATGGCTTTAATCCATGCTTCATTGTTATATCATTATAATTATTATTTTTATTTTTCACAATTAAATTTGTCATTATGATAGAGGTGGTAGATGACAAAGATCTCAATTAGGGATATGATAAGTAGATGTGTAAATTCCCTGCCGTAAATATTACCATTTATGCCAACAATCCATTTTGCTGGTTCAGATAAACAGCCACCAGTCTTGGGCATAGCAACCCCTTCATCCAGTTCCAATTCATACCGAATCTTCATAGATGTTGCTCCCATCAGGAGATCATCCCTACGTGGATTGAAGTGAATCTCATTGTCAATGAAGTCAACATCAGGACCTGTTGCGTCAGCTTCGTAGATAACTTTGCCATTATCAGGGTTGGTAATTCTTATAAATGCTGACGATTTTGGAGGCATGACCTTTGGTGTAAGAAAGTAGTTGTTCATGTTAAAGAGGTTGTTCATGATTTTCCATAAAAATGAAAAAATCTGCAGAATAATTAGATTAATTATACCTTCTTAATCGTGCAAATACATTTAAAAAGTAAGAAATCAACAATTCTTTTAAAAACCTGTTTTACTTAGAGTATCGCATTTTTATACAACTTTTATACTTCTTGGCTATATAGTTTCTTTAAAATATTGATCACTCTTAGACAATTATATAACCTGTTTGACTTTTTGTGAGGATTTTCTCCTTAAATAGAGCTCATTTTTAATTTTATTGGATTGAATTTGATCCAGTGTGTCCCCCTGAAATGGTAGTCCGCCTTCCATAGACCATACCGGAGTAAAGCGTGAAACTAATGTTGCGGGAGAGTGGTTAGCTTATACTTTACTGTACAACCCGGACAATAAGACTTACATTCCTACTTCACCCATATAAAGCTGAATAAAAGCAACAATCAGCTACCAACTAGAATTTATGGTTTCCGGTTACCATAAAACCAGGGATGGACAATTTTGTCTCTTGTTTCAACATTTCTCTGTTTTTTATGAAAAAGTGAATTTCCAGAATTGGGATAATGGGCAATCCAATCCCTTACAATATTGTATATAATAGATGGGAAGATAGGGCTCCATATTTTTGTCATCAGAGGATATCACTTGAGCTGATTTCAGAATAACTGAAGTTTTAAAAGATTTAGAATTTCTATTGGAAGAGTAAAATGGTATTTAATAAAATTGTATAATTGTTTTTCTTAGCCATATCATGCATATGGAGCTGTTTTGGATTTTTAACTCTCAATGTATCTTACCTTTTTATTGAATCGGACAATCCATGTTTCTCCCGCGTAAATGCGTTGATGTTTTGGCGGATAACTTTCTTTAATCACGACTCTCAGTGGTGCTTTTTCAACATGTATAAAGGTACACACTAAGCCACTTGTGTAGCTGTAATTGAATGAAAATAAATTAACCAGCAAAATTTAAACACATATTATTCAAAAGCTTATTTCAAAATATTTGTACATTATGTTATCATTGGTTATCTAAAAGAATTGCAAAGGTTACCTGTCCGAATCTAAGGCACTGTAACACAGGGTGTGCTCGCCAAGGTCCGCAAAATCCGGGACCCATCTGAGTGTCACCATCTTACGACCAGGGACATCCGGATCATCTTGCATACGAGAAGACTTCATTCCATATGGCTTTATGGTCTTGATTTTGGATATCCTAAGGGCAAGAAAAGAAGCAATGTCGACAATATGGATGTTGAAACGTGTGTAACCCAGTGCAACGACGATATTAACAAATGTGGTATATAAAAATTATAATTTTGAGGTGAATAATAACGTTTATTAGTTTTCTTTTTGAAGCCAACATATATCAGCTTCAACCCCTTTGTTAAATTGTCAATAGAGGCGACCTTTCAAGTTATTAGCAAAAATTCTCTATCAAATAAATAAGTAGGACACGAATTTTGGAAACAATCCATCGAATAATATATTCATGCAACTTTTCATGGATGTATGCGTCAAACTGGTAAGGGGTGTACCATCTGGTATAAGGGGGGCAGTTGGGGTCGAGTCAAGTTGTTGTTGTTTTTTTCAGGCGGCGGGGTTTAACATTTCATTCTCATGTTTTCTTCATTCTGAAGAAGTTGGGCAAAGTACTTCCATGCCCCCTAAGAATCAAAGAGGGCCTTATTTCAGTTCTGGAACAAATTCTTGCTCTGACTGATGAAATCACAATGAAATTGTTATACGTACTCAATATACACAATATACGATTACAACATACGGTTTTAATGGATCCCCCGGATCAGCTCTGACCACGAGCTCAAACGTCTTATTTGGTTGGATAGACAAACAAGATGGCGTGCCAATGATCTCAGGCTTCATACAAGACGTGCTCTCCTTCTCCACATAAAGCAGGAATAGCAAGGAGATTTGGCTGAGTGGTTCACTCTTCCTCTTAACTGGTCTGATGTAATCCTCAATTACGACATTCACGGCGTGGTATCCTTCATCAACGTCTGTGGTATCAAATTCAAGAGTGCACGATTTTTTCTGTGAAATATAAAGTACATGTATTTAAGAATGAATAAGATCTCATATTAAAATGATTAAAAAATGAACGCTACTAACATATTATGTAAGGAAGTTCACTCGACAAGTGCTTGACAAGTAAGAGTCATCCATTTACAGCATTTTTCTTTACGAATAGTTGACAGAATGTATTAATGTATTCAACTCTTTTGTGTGATATCTTAAATGTCTTTATTGTTGTGTTGTAAATGACTGAATTTCTGAATGTTTAATAAAGTAGTTTGATATTCTACTTGTGTAATAAGTGATGAACTGCAAGTTGTTTAAGTTACCAAATGTAATGTATGGATGTCCCTGTTGTAATTTGATCTGATACTTCAGCTACATCAAACTGCAGACAATTGGCTTTCATTTTCTAAAACACGTTTGGCCCGTATTCCAGAAAGATGTTTAGCTAAACCATTGTTCAACTGAGCATCAACTGTCCAGGAATGATACGCATCATTGCAGCTTCCAAGCAGAACAGTTCAATGAGTCGTGCTGTTGACGAGAAATAAAACCTTGATTTAGCTAAACACCTTTCTGGAATACGTGCCAAAGACTTTTATTTGTTATCTTATCTTATTTGGAAACCATTGATTTTCAAAAGAAGGTGTTAGATGTCATCGGTCAAAGGACATCAAATTTTTAAATGTTTAATGTACAAAGTCGTCATCAATGTAAATTTCAGTTGTTGTTTCAAATGAAACTTTCAATAATATAAACTTTAGAAGCATTTTAATATTTCTTCTGAAATCATATCTTTACCTAAGATATAAATATCTTTCTGCGTGTATACATTCGTAAAGATTCTTAACAATGGAATTAAAATTTGCAACTTTGCCTTCGAATGCCTAACTCTTACTGATTATTCGTGATCTAGCGACAGTTATTTACTTATACTCGTATGGTTGTTTTTATGGGTTGATATTTGGGTTTCTTAAGAGAACAGAGGTAAAAGAAAATGTCTGAATAACCATGCCGATACTTACATCGATCTGCAGCCCATCCGTTGGCGGTCCACAGGCTCTGGAGTAACCATGCCGATACTAAAATCGATCTGCAGCCCATCCGTTGGCGGTCCACAGGCTCTGGAGTAAGCTTGCCGATACTTACATCGATCTGCAGCCCATCCGTTGGCGGTCCACAGGCTCTGGAGTAACCATGCCGATACTTACATCGATCTGCAGCCCATCCGTTGGCGGTCCACAGGCTCTGGAGTAAGCATGCCGATACTTACATCGATCTGCAACCCATCCGTTGGCGGTCCACAGGCTCTGGAGTAAGCTTCATCGGGACATTCACCCTCGTCTTTCTTGGCATAACGGCAACGAATCGCATCATTGTCGGGGTCAGAAACTGCAAAAAATCAGTTAAATTTAATCCTAATACAAAATTACCGAATGTCAGAAATAAGAATTTTAATTCTTAAAAGCAGTGTTCCTGCTTATGCTGTATGGCACGCCATTGGGGCAAACTACACGAGAGCTTGGAATGTACATCCATGTACATCGATGTACATTCCAGGAGTTGAGATTGTGCCTACACGATGACGCGTCAACCAGATGTGGATTCACGCTGCGTATTCAACTGCGAGTATGTGTTTGCGCTTATGTGTTATACCTGCGTGTACTACTAAGTCGCATGTAAACGCGCGCGCACACGCAGTGTGTAAGGCGCACGAACGTATCGAGTTAAATACATGGATGTACATTCCAGGAATCTACATGGATGTACATTCCCAGCTCTCGTGTAGTTTGCCCCAATGGCGCAGGAGCAGGGGAAATCGGCGCAGCAGGTTTCTGAAAATGTCTGAGGTAGATGATTTTTCCTGATTTGTAGCCCATTTTCAGCCTCGGCTCATGGTTTTGGCGTACAAGCACTTCTTCAGCGTCATTTATGGCTTTAAAAAAAAACCTGGACACTTTTTTTCAATCTGGGTGTCGTTTTTATCAATTTGGACATTATTTTCATAAACTGCACGTCAGTTTTGTAAAACTGGACGTCCTTTTTTAAACTGGACGTCTTTAAAAAAAAAACTGGACGTCATTTTTCAAACTGAACGCCTTTGTTTTTCAAACTGGACGTGAGTTTTCTAAAACTGGACGTCCTTTTTTAAACTTGACGTCTTTTTTTAAAAAAAAAGGACGTTTTTTGACGCCTGTGGTGTGCCACAGAATATTAGAATGTGGAATAAAGATGATTGAATAATATACAAACAAAGTTCTTTGACTTGATCTAATAATGTTTAATTGCTTATGTTTACCTGGTATACGAATTCGATAATGGCATCCTTTATAAAACTTTTCCAGGGGAATGTTTGCCGCAACTGGTGACGCATTGATAGACCCATCATCGGGTCTGGGGGTAACGTCCACCCGAGTGAATAACTTCCATCCACTCGCTCCTCCAGCTGTGTCACGTGGGCTCTCCAGACCTATCCAGCAACAATCTTTGTAACTATTGTAACGAATGAAAGTACAGTCATTAATATTGGGTAAGAAGTTGAACTAAGATATTCAATTGCCATCGATAATTGTGACAAAGTACGTATATTTTTATTCGAAAATTGCTGGCCATCCGTTTTTCGAACAAGCCACATTTTGAGGATTGGAAAAAATGTTTTTAGTAGAAGCATGTGCTTATGCAGGACTTATTGTAGATTAGTCTTTTTAAAGTTGTTTGCTACAATCTGCTGTATAAGAAAGTAAAAGGATAATATTCTTATTCTAAGTTTACAGTTTCATATGAAGAACACCATTACAGCGGTTTTTATACAATCAAAATTTCTTGAATCGGTCAAACTATTCATGAGTATTTTCGTGTTTCAGGGCCGCCCATTCTTTGCTTATTTAAGGTTACACGTTTTTGTTTCCATAATGAAACATGTTTCAGCCATAACATTTCAGATGGGTTATAAGCAAAGGTTATCTGACAAGTATGGCAATTATTATGGGCCTACAGGTTATCGGACCAAGCTCCATATTTAAGCGGAGATTCAAACGTTTCTACATCTATATTGGAATAATATTGGTTAATAACAGGAAGAAATCCGTTCACCTGCTTGAACTCACTGTTCCGTTTGAAGAGAATATTTCCAAGGCTCATGAACGAAAACATCTGAAATACACCGACCTTGTATTTGACATCACCGACAATGGGTATAAGTGTAATCTTATTTGCTTCGAGATCAGGTCGCGCGGTTTGATAACACCAGAAACCAGTAAAAGTATTTCTGAGATGTTTTCCTTCATAAAGTCCAAACCACCTCGATCCCTGAAAAAAGAACTCAGTAGAATTGCCTTTCTCTCCAGTTATACTATCTGGAATGCTCGCCACGAGCCATCATGGGGTTCTGAAAATCAACCCCACCTCAAATTATAGGCTTTCGGATCTTTTGTCTCCGTGTTCGGGTTTTTGCTTCACTTTTTGTTTTAATATTGTTTTTCTTTTGTATTGTCTGCCCTGCACCATGTCAAGGTTATTTTGGTGAGCTTGACATATGACCTGGGCTTTCTGTACGCTCTTCATCTTTGCATTTGATATATTGTAAATTATTGTCTTTTGCTAATAAAGAGTGATTAAACAACCTCGGTAGGTTCTCATTAGATATACAATATATAAAAATGTTGTAAATAATGACTACAGGCGAAATACCTGTACCCACCATTATGGCGAAGAATCCCCTAAGAGCATACAATGATTGTTGTGAGTATGATAATAAAGAGTGACTACAGGCGATATACCGGCAGCCAACCCTTAGGGCTAAGGGTACCCATATGACACCAACTGGTTTTGAATTATTCCAATTTGTTGAGGTTGTGATATGGATGGTAAGATGGTAGAATAGTGCGTGGAAAATAGCTGAATTTAAAGCATTTGTATGAGGGGCCATGACGCGGTCGGGTTGGTGATGCGGGCAATCTGTGGATATCATCAGGTGTTGGTACAGCCCAATTACTTTATTGTGAATTTTGAACATTGTTACAATACGTGTGTTTCTTTGGCGTTATACAGCATTATCCATTAGAAAGGGCTCGTGGCGAAGACTCTATAGGTAGGTTCTTGTCTTACCTAATAGTAAAATGTGGATTATCTCCTGAAACGTCATAATAATATTGATAATGTCCTATCGAGCTGTCTTCTTCTTCGTCATAATCATCACAGATCCACCTGAATTCTCGCATCTTGGAAACATCATTACAGCTGTAGGATAAAACCAATCAGAAAATATAAAATATCAATATCATTGACTATATATTTGATTTTGGTTAAATTAAAGGAAACAAAATGGTGGTCTGGTATGATGGCTGTCTGAACCAGTTTTTATAACACATAACTGTTTCTAGTTGGCAACTAAAAGTTGCCTTAACTATGCTAATTCGGCAATGGCGCTTAATGGATTAGTTACCAACAAGAGGGATTTAAAAATATGAAAGGGAAAGTACCCAGCTTGTAAATGACACAATATAAGTAATGAATTCTTGAAGCGGTTCATCAAGACTGTTCTTATCCAATACCGAATAGGAGCTTATGCCTACGATAAGATTTTATAGTATCTAGTCTAAAACTACTGTGGACGTTGCGTTGACTCGCAGTCAACTTTCTCGTGAACTGGCGTTTTTTAATGTGTTGTACACACTTGTTGACAGTTGCCTAGTAACAACAAGATTGTCTGTTGAATTTCTCAAACATTCTATCTCTGATACATGAATCTGTAATCACAGATCAAGCTGTAGATCACGATCATATCATTGACTGAGTTAATAAATAAGTTGTTGACAGAGTGAGTGACCGGTGGATCAAAGAAGCTATCGCTATCAGGAAGCAGGGAACACCATGAACAGGGACGAGGGGAAATACCATCTAGTCATTGTTTGGCGATCTTTTAAGATATTCATTTGGCAACATTGTTACTATGCAAGTGTCAGCAAGTGTTTACAGCAGAAGATTGTTAGTTCACCATTAGTGTTGAAAAAATAAGCCGTGATTCAACGAAACATCCACAGTATGTGCGATTTTTGGACTATAGTTACTATGAAATCTTCCATATGTGCCCTGAACTACAAGCTTGAAATGGTGGAAAAAACATTATCTATATAAGGCTATACTGCAAGAACATACCTTATCTCAGAACCCCTAAAACCTGTCTTGTTTAAGACATTTGTTAAGACATTGGAGTAGGTTATGGTATTCACTTATACCTTTCACATTCCAATTCTCCCCGTGTTCTCAGCTCAGTCCTTGCCTTCTGTGCTTCAACCGTACATCTTTCAAAACCTGGTTCAATATGGCTAAATTTAAAGCCAACTCGATATTTTACTTTAATCTGTTGCAAGAGAAGAAGATAGAGGATATTATGAAATATTGGTGATTCATTACGCCGTCTGGGGCAATGTTATGCATGATTAATTAATCAAGAATATTATTAAGTTATCAACAAACTGCATGATATTCACATGGTGATCTTTATCTTTAAGTACCATAAAATAAAATTGGTTTACAATCAACAACTTAAAGGAGCATAGGCCGATTGGTTCAACTTGTTTTGTTAAGCTTTTTGAGATTTTGTTAACAAAATATTGCTCACATTTTTCTCATAACCCATGTAAAATGTCATGGTTGAATTGTGTTCCGCTTTGGAATTATAGATGAAAATGTGTCTAATTATGGTAACCATAACTAAATTTACACAGTAAGGTATTGTTGGATCTAAAATACAAAATTGCCCATAAAATCAAAACTGTTTGATCGATTCAGCTGTAATTTTAAACTTAAACTTCTGGTGATCTTTCATATGACACGAAAAACAATTTTTTGAAAAATTGGACTAAGCTCCTTTAAGAAGCTTTTCTATTTAAATCAGGCTTTTGTACAATACTATAAAACTGTATATTGTACATCTTTACGAAAATACCAGGATGCGTACAATACATATTATATACATTTGGGCACCTTTCCCAGAATACTTTAAGCTGCTCTATGACCTGATAGAGAATTATTTTCAAAACCTGATATAAACTAGAGGTCTAAAGACATCTGGACACAGCTGCTGAATTTTCAGAAATTATTTTTTTTTTTTTTGGAATGTAAGATTTGAAAAAAAACAATGATAGCTTCACTAAAAATGGTTTGTTAGAGGAAAAATGGTTGATTTTGAGAGTGAAACAGTGTATAATTTTTGTGTCGCCGGCGACTGAAAAATTCAGATCAGAGTATTAATATTTGTTTCTTGTATTAAAGTGTCGCCAGAATGGATAAGGATATAAGTTAATAGTTGGAAGTAGTTCCTAAAATTTTAATAAAATCTGTAAGTGTCATGGAAAGTTGAAGTTCATGTTGTTGACTTTCAGTGTCTTTCCAAGTGGAATAATGTTTATTGCTCAGGATGTCCTAAAGTACATCCATATCAAATTTCAGGTCAATTGGAGCATTTTGAGAATTTGACCTTCCACCCCTTTACACTCACCTTATGACCTCGGATGAATTAAAAAATGTGTCTTTGATGGTCAGTACATCAATATCAAATTTCAGGTCAACCGGGACATTTTTTTCTTAATTTGGCCTTTGACCCCTTAAGATCCCCTTAGTGACCTCGGATGATTTTTAAAATGTGTTTATGTTTGACCTTCCACCCCTTTACACTCACCTTATGACCTCGGATGAATGAAAAAATGTGTCTTTGATGGTTAAGTACATCAATATCAAATTTCAGGTCAACCGGGACATTTTTTTCTTAATTTGGCCTTTGACCCCTTAAGATCCCCTTAGTGACCTCTGATGATTTTTAAAATGTGTTTATGTTGCTCAGGATGTCCTAAAGTACATCCATATCAAATGTCAGGTGAATCAGAGCATTTTGAAAATTTGACCTTTGGGGTCAAATGTCACCTAGATTTGTTCAGTAAAATATTGCCAATCTATCTGTGCTAGTAGAATAATTATACCACCTTGGATTTGGCAGATATTTATTTTTGATGATTTTTTCAAATCATTTCAAATTTGACCCGGAAGTGACCCTTAATGAGCTCCGATTTTTTTTCGAGCAACTTTTGTGCGCTGCCCAAAGATACTGCATATGCCAAAACCATGTCGAAGTCGCTCATTTTCTGTTGGAGTTGAATCTTTTTAAAGGAAAATCACATTTTCGACCTATGTGACCGCAAATTGTCATGTGACATAAATTAAGAGGGGGTTATTGTTATTGTGTCCAAGTTTGATGACAATAGGTCAAAGCATTTAGGAATTATGGCAGATTGAAATGTTGACAGAAGAAGATGAAAGAAGAAGAAAGATCCTAAGAGATCTCGGCAGCTGTGTGATAAAAATAATAATATTGAATGGCTTATTTTCGGGTGATACACGGTTACTCATGAAGTTGGAATAAAAATATTTTTACCACTTTTTATGTATGTCAATTTATGAGGAAACTTATGTTGCTTTTGGTCAGATTTGATAGGTAATCTTGTTGGGTGTGAAAAGGAACTCCGAATGTGATCAATTTTCTCATGTACAAATTTGATTTGACCCCGCCTTGTTCAAGGTCATATCTCTACTGAGTGGTCATATGAAATGTTTATCTGTAATAAGCAGGTGATTGAATGTATTGGTCAAGCAATGCACAAAATGAGCCATCAACACCCCTCAATTTACAAAAATTGGGTTGAGGTGAACGTGGAATGGTCCCTGGCGGTATATAACATTATTGACAATTCTTTCAAGATGTCATTCCGCGTTCACCAAAACCCTAGACGCTAACAAAGACGCTAACGTTGAAAATATTTTAGCTTGCTGGTTAGCGTCTTTGTAACGTCTAATCGTGAGTATAACTTCTCGGAATTAGAAATTGGATCTTTGACGTCCTTTGGCTGAAGGTGGATAATAAAGGACATTTCGGTACACTTTTTCTTAAAGCAATACTATAAAATGTTAAAAATGGAGCGCCCTCTTTCACCCATGACCTTTTATTTTATTAGCTTATTGAGTTTGTTTTTGGTAGATATTTATACCCTCCAAACGATTTGGCTTAAATATGCTTACTTTTTCTATTATGGCAATTTGCTGAATTAAATTCGGGATCCCGAATTTAATTCCACGTGTATTAGTATAGGAAAGCACGCATTTGCATTTTATCCATTTTGCTATGGCATAACAAGTTTTTTGACAAAATAGACTTGAAAACGGTTTTAGATAGTCACATTCCTTAATTTTAGGCTGTTTTTACTCAAAACTATTTCTGATCAAAATCTTATATAATAGTATTGCTTTAAAGTTTATATCAAAGTTAAACATGAAATATGATATCAAAATTATTTTATTGACTGAAGTTTCAACTTACTATTTTGTTGCCAATATATTTCCAGCTCATTGTTCCACCCCGGAAATGGCTTCCTAATGCGAAGCCCGCCAGCAGCAATATCATTGCAATTCTTAGTAACGTTGGTTCCATAGTGATGATATAATTTATTGTAAAGACAACTGTAAATGTAATCAATAACAACCAAAAATCATCGAGTATGTTTTAAGATATTAAATCTTACTTCCTTTAATTTGATATTTTCCAATGTAAGG
>JXSR01S001911.1:75378-87861 GCA_000969725.1 Ophiothrix spiculata
CTGTAATTCGCTTACGGGTAAGCGATATTACATTGTGTAAGTAGAAGAAGAAGTTTAAACATAGGTACTTTTCAATAAAAATATTTTACCATTTGCTATATCTTTGACCCGTTTAAACAGAAGTTTAATCCATCTCCATAATAATCACTCTGTCCTACCTGATAATAAAATATGGCGTATCTGGCGGGACGGTATAGACGAGGCTATTATGCCCTAAGGCGTAATCCTCAGGTATATCGTAGTCGTCACATATCCACTCCATTGCCCTGGAAGTTTCATTTCCAATGCAGCTGTAAAATGAAAAACAAAACATTTCACAACATTTCAATGAATTAAAAAGCAATAATATGAGATTTCTTGACAAATTAGATTGACTAAATTCATTCTAGAAACGTTCGTCTAAAGCAATATTTATCATAAACATGATAAATTTAGTATATTGTTTACATCACTCAAACTACTCTGCCCCACCAAGATGGCGGCGAAAACGATCTGCGTGTATGGTTTGTATCGCATCGTGCAAACCCTCTATAATGCCCAAATCAGAAATTGAACTAAAAAAAGGGGTGATTCTTTTTGTGGTATTCTTCTTAACATCATCATGTAAACGTTAACACCCCGGTCACATAAGCCGCAAGAAGCCGGTATGACACCGGTGAATGCTTGCGATGCCCGGTCGGAAACCGGTTGGACGCCGGTGGTTATGTGACCATAACTGAAGACATCGTATACAAGCCCCAAGGTTTTAACTCAGAATTAAATTATTGCGGCATGCTTACGGCGTCTCGACGGCTCACGGACGCCGTTTGGACTCCGACCGGACACCGAACGGTGTCTGCTGGTATGACGCCGTAAACACATCGTTACCTCGCCGCAAGGTTCTGTGACAGGGTATAACTGAATTGTTTGCCTAGTTTGAATCTGTTGATCAATATTTTGTTAACCCTTTACTTATTCTATTCACTGGGGTCAATAAGCATAGATAATCCCAACTTTAAAAATTGCAATCCGTAACAATCCTTTTGTGTTTACACGAGGGAAAGCAAAAGCAAAACGGCCAGACTTGTTCGCTTTTGTCGAAGACAATAACCCATCCCATACTTTGATTGACAGACCTCTTTTGTGCAGTGATACTTCTTGTATCAATTATTTGTAAACTATTTATATAACTTACCAAGCATTTGAACTGGCGTAATGTATGTTAAATTTGTTGTTCATAACTATCAGTCTTACCTTTCGTAACAAGTAGTTCGTGAAATTTACTTATATAAATTATTTTTTCCTTGATTTCTAGTTTATTTTGTTTATCGAACTGGCCACAGGCTTTCGTGTAAAATCTTATCAGAAAAAGGTAATGTGAATACGGTATATTGCAGGATATTCTTGACCCTTGCCCCATTTGGTAAAACAAACTAAATATATGAAGATGTCACAACATTTAATTAAACGAACCTGTCGCATTTGACACTACCACTCGTCTTAAGAAGCGTGTGATCTCGTTGAGCCTCTGGTGTACAAGGTTCAAATCGCACTTCCGTATGGTCATACTTGAAACCGATCCGGTATTTCAGTTCGATCTGTTTAAAAAAGATGTTATTATATATTACTTTTGATTGTCTCTTCAAACCTATTTCCATTTTTTGTATTATATAAAATAAAATTATATAAGTCATACTACAAAGATTCTTTTCATTTGATTGGTTAACAGGCGTTCATGATATTTTACTCATCGGCAAAAGTGCATTTTTTATTTTTCATTGCACTCGACCTGTGCAATGGAAAATTAAAAAAAAAATGCACTCTGTTCATCAATGCATAGTTGACTGTATAATATAAATAGACCTTTCAAGATATAGGCCTTAGAAGAGAAATGCATCAAATGACAAGAATCTTTACATCTTATATAAAACAAATAATGAATGTATCTATTTGTTCGATGGAAAAGAATATTCTCATTCGATGAAAAATGAAATGTTTCATTAACCTCGGCTTAAATGGAACATTTCATTTTTCATCTAATGAAAATATTCTTACCATTGCACTCATAACATTCATTATTTGAATACTATCAGATTTTCTCAGGATAAAATTTACTACCAAACCTACCCTGTGCTTTTACCAACTTAACTATGACATCTGCAGCCTATACGATCTCATAGCACCTTCTGAGCATCACACGGCTCGACGTAATCTGCTATGAACCATTTACATTTTCTTCAATATAAATTTCCCATTGCCTCA
The DNA here is from genome assembly GCA_000969725.1 of Ophiothrix spiculata. Lineage (NCBI taxonomy): Eukaryota > Metazoa > Echinodermata > Ophiuroidea > Amphilepidida > Ophiotrichidae > Ophiothrix > Ophiothrix spiculata. The sequence goes on from JXSR01S001911.1 coordinate 77,620, forward strand.
TAAGGAAAACAGATCAGTTAAATAGATCATATAACGTAATTAGTGGTTCATTCTTCAATGAAGCCAAGTTACCCGCAGTAACCCATTACATCCCTTTTTTTCTATGACTCATGATACACGGTAAGAAATGTCCGTATACGTTGTCCTTTATCAAAGTTCAACCGTATTTAAGCTGTATTTAAAGGTATTTCTTGTATTTATATTGCCAGAATCAGTGGTGTTTGTGTTGAAATTAGGATGACATATTCTGTAATATTCATTTTTTGTGTTAAAGGGTCAAGTGGCTTGTTAAAATTATGTCTCATAAAACGCAACTACATGACCAATGAACAGTCCGGGCAAATTTCCAGATTTGGAACACGTTCCAAATCTGGAACGGTTAATTGTACCTAATCAGGAAACAATTTAAGTTTTTTTGTTTCTAGCAATTTTATTGAAGATTTGGGGATATTTTTAACTTAAATTTCTTAAAGTTCAGGATGTTTGCTAAAAATCAGCCGTGAGAATTTTAATTTTTACCGTGAGATTAATATCTTAATTTAAAAAATGGGATTAATTAGATTACGTAATCAATTAATAACAATATGAATACAAGAACTACCTGAATATTTGCTGTTGGATTCGGATTACGGGCATAATATTGTGTCTAGTTGCTAACAAATCAAAGTACAAAATAATTTGTGTCTTGACAGATTTTGTAGTAGTTAGAAATAGCTGTAATTTTCTAAATACAAAAGAATTCTTACGTTTTGTACAGAATAAGGTTTCGTGTGTTTATAAAGTTAATATATCCTTTAGAAACGAACTTTTGAAGTGTTAGATAGAGCTTTGTATTTAGACGTAGTTATATCTTCATTTGATGTATAGAGTCGCATATGCTTTCAGGTTATTCAAACATTGGACCAAATTTACAGCAACCACGCGAGAAGTATGCGTTGCGCTGTTACAAATCGACAAATTGTATAAAATCATAAGTGGTGAATTGGTCAGAAAAAGTGTAACATTGTTAATGAGGAAACTACCATAGAAACATGTTGTGAAAAAACTAAATTACAATGACTCAGTGCATCACTTAAAATTGATTTTTCAAAAATGTATTTATATTTAAAAATGTGAAAACAAATCATTCTGGTAAGACTTAAAGTTTTGATGTTACATTTTAAAGATTGATAATTTTTCACAATATTAGTACAAGTGAATGACGCTTCCACATCGGTTCGCTTCCACAACCAGTGGACTCTGCTAAAGTTTTGAACCTTAAAGCACTAAATACTTGTTCAATTGACTTGAATTTTTTTGCATTTGAAAGGGGTACCAAATGTTTTGCACCAGATTTTACTCTTCTTTAATAAAACTTCATTGAACTACACAAAAAGCATTTCATGTAACATCTCCCTCTTTGTATGACCAGTTCTTGACTTATAATCATTCGCACCAAAGAGTTAAAATAACTTGTCAAACATCCGAAAAATTTACTATGATTTTTCAAAATAAGAATTGAAAGAAAAAACCCGGTTCTAAGCGCTGACCATTGAAGATTATTGTAAATTATATTTGATAAAGAAACAAGTCAAAAAGTTCCCCAAGACATTGACAGTATACATGTAGTACCACTCTAACTAGTTGTTAGTATAAATTCATTTCCCAAATGAAATGTGTCTTTCTTACCTGATTGTTCCCGATGGGTTTCCAGCTCATTGATCCACCACGGAAATGGCTACCATCTGTACCATGCAGTATCAAAATGAGCACGGCAACCAACGAAAACATGGTGGTTTGGCGGACAATACTGCAGATAAAAATTGAAACAAAATCCGATGTTGCCATGTTGTCATATACAAATGCTATAGTATTGGACAAGAATATCACACATATTGTATTAGTACTATGAGGTGTGACACATTATATTATGTTGCTTAGTATATGAGTTGCATGAACTTGACATTTGGACGCCACGTGGTATTTAGGTCTTTTTATACACAATGTACAGGGAATATGTCTATCAAATGAGCTTCAACATTCAGTCATCTATAATAAGAAGCGCTTTTAACTTAGCTGTCACTAGAATTTTCATCAACTACTTATCAATATGTTCCTCAAACTCTTTGTCTAAACCATGTACCGGGTCTCCCCAAAACGTTGAAAATACAATATTGCCAGGATTTCAAATGTAGTATTGTTACATTTCAGATTCTTTTTATCCGTTTGCGGTGCGGTACGTTTTGCACTGTAAGGGTACTGATCCGAATAATTTAAAGCACATGATTGAATGGTATCAGGTTGAAGTTTAGATTCAATGCCACTACCAGTACCCTTACAGCGCAAAACGCACCGCAACCGCACCGCAAACGGATAAATGGAATCTGGCCTTAATACTTTTATGAATAACCATTGAACTCCGTTCCCAGTAATACAATTATACCGTATGCAAATTAGTGATACATGCATTCCTTGGCCACATTCCAAGCATTCCAGAATGGGTTGTTTACAATGTACCTGTCAGTCAATTGTGGCGCGATAGTTCAAAATAAAAATAATGGAAGGTATATTCATTTTTTCATGGGTAAAAGTTGATTTTGGACTGTATATAAAGTTATCAAAATGACACTTTATACTATAAGATGATCATGGATTTTTTTTTCATACCTAATTTACTAAATTTACTTAATTATGTGTAATACAATTAAACTATTTGGAAAAGAACGAGACAACGTTGTGCATATAATATACGGACAATATACATATTATGCGTATTGAACTATTGTGTTGAATGTTTTAAAGTTTTTTTCCGAAATGGCTATCTATCTTTGTTGATAACTCTAACAATAATGAAGCAGTAATATTAAAATTGCTTGAGCATCAAGAAGAGGGTTGTACATTTATACTTCTCTGAAAGTTTATTGTCTAGAATCTAAGTTTTGACAACAGTGACCATTTACGTTTTTACACACAATTATTTTTCTACAAGTAACGGGTTTTTATAGCTTTTTTCGGGAGGGGGCGGGTTGGGGGACAGGTTGGAGGATATTTACAAACATTTTGAACATCATCACAATGCAATGTCTTGGAACATTTTTTCAATTTTTGGTTTTTAGTCGTAGTTTTTGAAATATGCCCAAAAATATTTAAATAAATGAAATTCTTCAATAAAGAGCATTGCATGATGTATGAAATCAGCATGACGAATATCACGCGATCAATCTTCATATAGCAATTAAATTAAAACAACTTTCACAAAATATGTGTCTCTATTCAAATAATCAAGTTATTTGATAACAGTTAGTATTTTTAATAAAACGGTAAATCTTCTGACTAACAGTGTACATCCTCTACACCTAATACTGATTGAAAAACAAAAATGGTTTTTATTTTATTCAAGGCAAACAGAAACTTAGTGTTAAACGAGGAATCAAATTTTGCACTACGGAACGCAAATAAACATGCAAGTGTATATATTTAAATGCTGCGGGGCTATTTTGTCGAAACGTCTTGATTGTAATAAAATGGTAAGCGAATTAGATCGATTGGTTTAATCATTACCAAAATAAAATCTGTATCTAAAACAAACACTAACAATAAGAAATCTGTAAAATCTTACCCCATGATGGTGACAAATTCCGATGCAATTTCTTGTGCCTCTTCCCCACTTACTGCGACCAATGTCAAGGTGATGTCACTGCACTACCACGGACCAACTGACCAAGTGGATGCACATTAAATTAGGCATGATGATGAGCACACCTAGCAGTCTCCAGGGCATTAATATCCCATCCCACAATTACAGTTGAAAAACCACATGCCCCTCCCTTAAACTTGATATATTATGATAAGCCCGTCGTACTTGAATGTATTTTTATATGGACAAACTACTCATACTTTATCTTTGTCATCTAATATTTCAAAATGTATATAGAGCATGGTATACTACATATGTCAATTGTGTTTCAGGTTGAGTATATCGGGAACATGATTAGCAAATGTGACATGTTCTGATATGGTTCGAGGTTTTCTTGGTAAGTATGTATACCAAGAAGTGATTCATAAAAAATGCAATTATTGCAATAGGAGCAATGAAAATCTCGACCAATTAATGTTCATTTCTAAGTAGCTCTAAGTGTAGTTCATTTACAATGGTGGAAATTAGGGATGATCGACAAAGGCGTTGTAAAGATGTTATTTTAATAGGATGTCACAAAAACATCTCTGTCAAACTATCGCTCTTGCTCATCTCTGTCAAACTATCGCTCTTTTCTATGAGACAATGTCTTTCTTCTGTTTTTGCTGACCTAGAAAAGGCTTTGTTGGCTTATAAAAGTGTTACTCAATTCTGAGGAACATTAACATTTAGCAAGATGACCAAAATTCTACAAGGCCTCCATGACGTTTCATATACCTTTTAAATTTAATCTCTTGCCTTTATTTGGCGAACGTCGCTGTTCCGTAGCTGCCAAAGAGCTTCAAAGATTGTCCAGAGAGGTTTGTTTGTATATTTTCTGTTTGACTTATACCCTATACCACACCTGTAAAACCAGATGGTCGATTGTACGAGCTATTCAGACTGGCCAACTAGATGGCCAGTAATTTTGCTTTTCTATTGCTACTTTTTTCGTTAACCATATTTTTCTGATATGGCTGATTTTAGAAGTATTTTTTGAACGCTTTGTGGTATAAGCAACGTGTGACGTGCCATAGCAAAAGGTACCTTAAGTCGGAGCTACAAGTGTCTGATTAACAAACTCTTAAAAATTAATCAATATATAAAGAGAGGGCAATAAACTAAAGCACCCCTTTGCTTTGTTCCATTGTTATGGAACCTAACTGATGGTTTAAATTTATTTTTTTCTCTTCAAATATTGATTATTAATTGGTTCTTAACCTCAAGTTATTATGACAGTTTTTAGGTAAAGATTATATGTATCATAATTTAATTGATAAAGCTAATTTTCAGCAATTAGGCAGTCAACCATCATTATCAGAGCTGAACAGCTACGTCTTCATCGTGTCTTTAACGTTTTTAATGATTCTTGTCCAAGCTACATGAAAGAAAATTTTTATCAAACTTCATCATTACAACACTATAGTTCTTATTAATTTTCAAATTCCTAAAATTAAAACAGCTGATTCTGCCTCTTTCTTTTTACAATGCAATATTGTAATTGGAATGAGTTAGATGATGTCAAATCATGCTCTTTTAAATATGTATATAAGTAAATTGTAAAACTCACCTGCTTGACCACATGGATGTCTAATTTTATATATTTAATTGTGTTATTATTACGTGTTTTGAAGTTGTATTAATCGTATATAATTGTCTAACAAAAAGGATCCCTTTTGAAATAAGTCTTCGACTAAAAGGGTTGTCCTTAGCAAAATTAAGGACAATACTTTTTAAAATATTATATATGTGTATATTGTAGGAATTTATATACGTATAATTGTCTTTTATTTGACTCTATGATATGCAGAATAAATTCAAATCGAATGAAATCACAGCTAAATAACTTTTGGATAACATAGCGACCTCGAGGTTGGTCTAGACTCATTCCATAGAAAATGAAACTTTTTTCGAGTTCAAGCAAAGCATCAGCTTTTTTATTCGACCACATAAACACGTTTTTCGGTCATACATGTGTTACGTGGTACGTAAGAAGTATTTCCCAATCAGAAATTGTGAAGTTTTTCTATCCGTGCATGAATGAGCCACATGTTTTATTTCAAAAACGTCACAAAGGTTACAAAAAAGTTACACCAAAATGTTACAAACGTTACCAAACGTTACCACACAAAACAATGCATTAAAATAAATCCTATGATAGAAGTTCCTACCATTTTCATGCAATATTTGTAAATATGTTACCGATCATCTGTGTAAAGTGCAATAAAAAAGTTACTAACACGTCGGAGAATTTGTACTTTGAAGTCGTTGGAGCAAAAAGCTATTTCCGTGCGATGTCACAAACATTTTACATTATTATACCTACATGTATTATTATATACATCACTCTCTGAAATTAAAAATTCAATCTGCCAGACAGGTTTTTATTTTTTTGAATTTAAAAAAAGAAAATTGGCAGATAGAACTTAAAATTTAGAAGGGATATTTGTAGAATATGATCAACTCAACATGAAATGCTTTAAAATGTTCTCCGATATTCATAGATTGCTTAGGAATTTGAATTTAAAATTAGAGTACGTTAATCCATATACTGTATAGAGTTTGTGAATTACGAGTTTTCCCGAACTGAAATAAAGACTTTGGCTGGCTATTTTGCACCTATAAGGAATTTCATGGACACTTGTGATATTCCATGGAATCGTGGAATGTAACGCACAACACACGCAAGTGATAGTTAGGGTAGCAACACAGCTGAACAAAAACTGGCAGATAGAATTTATTATTATCATCATCATCATCATCATCATCATCATCATCATCGTTATTATTTTTGTTTGTTTGAAAATGTTAACTCTGACAGTGTATTTAATTGGATTTTTTGAACCCGTGTGATTACAGTACTCAATCTCGTCATATTTTCTCACGTATATATATAGAATGGATCTTCTTAAAAAGTTACAGCTGGTCTAAATACATAAGACTTCACATAATTTACATATTTATGTTGAAACTGGAATTTTTTTATCTTTAAAAAACGAAAGAAAAAATATCTCGTACTGGTAATAAGGCCGTATCTTTTCTTTCTTTCCTTTTTTTAAATTATAGCAACGTTTTTCAGGCAAAAGTTCAAACCTCGAAAATTCCTTTTAAAGTCTTGTATATGCTGGAGTAAAACGGCCATCACGGTAATAAATCGTCCGCTATGAAATAAGAACAAAAGTGCAAATCTTGATCTCGAGTATACTGTTCAAGACTCTTTAGGGAATAAAACATTGTTAATAATTACGTAAACAGATGGTTTAAAATGGCCTCTACTTGACCCGCAAATCAAAAACCTTTATTCTTGTTTCTCATAATTTATTGTAAAGATTCATGGTTTATAGTGTCTTTCCTTTTGAGCGGATGACAAAATAAGTCTAAGAGACCAAGTGAATGTATTCTCAGTGCCATTGAATATTTATCATTTTAAGTTACAACATGCATTTTTTCAATTACTTTTAATTCAAATATCCGAAAGGTTGATACCCGATATACGCAAAAGGCACCACAAATTATTGGTTAAGGCTTATCAAGTACGCACCGTCCATAACCACGACTGCTTGACTCAATTAAGTTCTTAGAAATTAACGGGTATTAATATGAATTTTTATAATGCATCATCTCTGTTTAATGAATCTACAATCATCAAAATTGTCTTATTTCTCGGAAATCTGTTAATAGAGTCCTTAGAGTATCACATTATATTAAAAAGGTGATTTTTGTTCTTATTTCGTTAATCATTATTACGATTATATCTCCATCGTATTTTATGATTTATCGTGGTAAATGTGACCGTCCATCCCAAAACAGCCATAAACACGGATATATTTTAGATTTCCGATCATTTTCATAAAATGAAACTGAACAGATGTTTTGAAGTTAGCATAAGGATTGTAAATCTGTCAAAAATCAATTTCGGCAAATAAAGACCTTGACATGTATTTTCACCTGTAGCACAAAGTGAATTTTACTGCATTTACGGCTCGTTTGAGATGGACAGTCACATATACACTTGAACCTAATAATCTTTACTCATAATTGATGTCGTAATGTGTCAATCGCATGGCTGAATTTAGAACAAGCGGCGACCATATTATTACATCTCGTCTGGTGCACTACCTATAAGACTGGTAATGAACTCTCTGAATCTTAAGATATGAATTATAATCAACTGAGAGGTTATGTTTTTATCATTAAATTTTGAATCAGCTTGCTATAAGGTTTCTTAATAAAAATCACGTGTTTTGTGTCTTGATATTCTGAATGTAGGTTGCAAAAAATAGTGCGTTTTTATATAATTTATATTATAATATTTCTGTAGTGATGTGTTAATTACCTTATGTTAAAATACTAACGTATCTTGCAAAACTCAAGCATATTAGTATTCTCGTATTGTCTTTAAAAACTTAGGTGTCACCCTATATAAAATATAAAGTATGCGACATTGAACATATTCTACAAAGTCAAAATTAAATCTCTCACAATTTCATAGACGGCGGACGCGGGGGGCAGTTCCTCTCCTAAATTTAACGAGGAGACGGTCCCCCTCAAAAAAAATAAGGAAAGCAATTTAATTTTCCTTTGTTTTTGATCATTTAAATGTGAAAAGTAAAATAATACCAGTTCTTCTTCAATATTCAGTGAAGGTAAAAAGGTCCTTGCAAAATTTCTTAATTCACAGCATGTTATTTTAAAATGGTCTGAGTATAACATAAAATGACTTTACTCACTATATATAATTGTCTGAATCATTTTGATGGTTATGCACGTGCAATAGTACAAAATATATCATTCGGTCAAATTTGGACTGGAAAAGTCAAAATTTGACCTCATGATATATTTTGTACTATTGCACTCTCAGGCATTCAATATTTGTATACTGTACAACCCAGAAAATAAAAACGGGGGACTTACATTCCAGCTACACCTGTCTAGTGTGTGTTGGTATCTATATATACACGCAAAGCCTTGAATTGAGATTTTCGGATGAAAGCTGGGGTTTTAATTCCGTTCATTATAATAATATTGTTATGTTAATGATATGCTGCTTTTAAGGATTGTGTTGAAAATATGCTATTCTGCCGTCATTTTGGATTCTGAATTTCAAACCAAATAGCTTATGACTGGTTTAACTCAAGATAGTTTTTAGTAACACATTGGTATCTTTCAAAAGTGCTTTCTATTAGCTACGTTGAGCCATTTTTAAATGAAATATAGCCAGGTGTGTTTTAACAGCCATTTTTGTTTTGGCAGTAATATTCGTTTTTTTTCTTCTGTTTCGTTTAAATTTGTTTTGTTTCGTTTTGTTTTGTTTTAGTAGGCCATCCTCCACATTGTTCGTACCTGCTTTGGCAATAGACCACTTTCGTATGTCCCATAATGCATCTTGAAAGTACCACAAATACGGGACCTTGTGTGACGTATGTTGCTCAGTCTACCATATTTGAAGTTCTGCGCATTGCGCACAGCTCGACTGCGCAACATACGTCACAAGGTCCCGTATTTGTGGTACTTTCAAGATGTATTATGGGACATACGAAAGTGGTCTATATGAGCGGAAAGTCGCGAATGAATATTTTGAATAAGTGGCTTCTAAAGTAAAAATATGGTGAAAAGGTCGAATTCGGTTTTTTGACATACAACGCATCCATGCCTAAGTGATTAACTGTACCTCGAGGTTACAAGTTCAATGATGCCGGGAAGTTTAAGTAATCAAGGTTAATGGTTCACATTTTGCTATCATACACTATAGTATTAGTAATTTTAAAATCGATTTGCAGCGAGTTTTTAATGCCATATTTCCTGTGGCTTGCCTTGTATTTTGATCTCAAAATGGAAAATGGAGAAAGAAAGTGTGACATATTTTATATCATTTGAAAGCAAAGATTATGGCAAAATATGTGGCCGTCCATCTCAAACGAGTTGTAAATGCAAGAAATTTTATTTTGCGTTACAGTTGAAAATACAGGTCAAAGTTTCATTTCAAAGAAATGATAGAACTGGTATCGTTCACCTGATCGCCCCTCCCATGGAACCAGCAACGAGCCCAGGCAGCGCGCGAACTGGGCGAGGTATCAACTGTGGCTAAGGGATGAAATATGAAATAATCTGTATTTTGAAGACAATCAACAAAAAATATAGTGCCTACTGATCTTTAAACGCGTATATCTCAGTTATACTCTTTACTCCCTGACAGCCTTTGACGGACTATAACTTGACTTCTGGAAATCGTGTGAAGTTCATTCAGGTGTCATTTTAACCCTTGGTCTTTCTAAATATTCAAAAACGTGAAAATGACAAGAGGCTGCATTTACGGCTGGTTTCGGATAGACGGTCACATATGTTGTAAAAATTATACGACTCTCCGACAAGAGGCTGCATTTACGGCAGGTTTGGGATAGACGGTCACATATGTCATAAAAGTAACGACTCTCCGCTCATTTTGCCAGAGCAACCCTCGATTATGTTTTTGAAATTCATATTGCAGTTATCGTCCACTGCACGCTACACCAAAGAGTAACAGAGATGACACTGCACTAAGCTCAAAACACGGCCCCAATCATAGCGTAGTATGTGGACAAAAACGA
>JXSR01S001912.1:27518-37524 GCA_000969725.1 Ophiothrix spiculata
ACATATGAAAACACCATATTAGAAAAATAAATAGAGGAATTCTATCTGTGCTAGGCCACCTTAAGGTTGCCTTAAATTGCCAGTAAATGTGCTTCAAATGTTAAGAAACACTTCTTAAAATTGTTCAAATGGTGTACAATTACATTTTACTCCATTTCTTGTAATAAGAAATTTGTGTTTTCCAGTCTACTGCTTTGATCTAGCTATTGTTGCTATGTTCAACGACTATTTTATGCGTACCACTCACTTCTATATACCTTCAAAGTTTTTACCACAAAGGATGTATATAAATTTCTAGGGTCGATCTAAAAAAGAACAATCAGAGAGGGGAAAAAAACTTTTTAGGAAGAACTGAGATAAATCCTCATTTTTTTTCTACGAAAGCTAAAAATTGTTGTGGGTTTGTTTTGAAAACCTTCGTACATGTGTATTGCTGAGTGGCCCCTGCCCTGGATGTACATATGTTTACCTCATTATTCGGATACGAGTTACAGTCGGCTGCAGAGTAAAATGGCATCATATGTTCCTGTAAATGTTCACTCAAAATCTCCCGACAGTCAGAAAGACAGAGATCAATGACCTGCACACAAAGGATAAAGATGTAACAAATATTTTGCTCTAACAAACGGGTTTTTTCAGCAAGTCATGTTTTCAGGCATAAATTTTGAACCTGTGTATAGTGTACGCAAATTTATGCCCTCTTTTGAAACTTTATTCTTGCCAGTTTCTTTTTTTCTCGCAATCCTAACTGAAAATGTCACCAGCTATGAGCACTTGGTGCACATTTCTAACTTCTTAACATTTTCAGTCAAAATTATGATTTGCTCTACATAATATAAGTGCTTGTGCAATTACCAGACAAAATTATAGCAAAATTGCCCTAAAGATTGTTAATATCAATTGCAACTGCCCCATGATCACGTTCACACCAGGTCCTGACTCCAGCTTCTCAAACCGAGTCTTTGTCTTTAATATTACTATTAGGCTACTGTTACGTATGGCCTACTTCTGTCGTTTTTGGGTAAATCCAAGGGGGCAAAATAACTCGTTTTTGGTGAGTTACTAAAAACGACCTCTTAAATCAAGAATCTAATGCTAATTTTCAAAAATTGCGAGGCTCCGACCTCCCTTATCAAACCTGATTTCTATAGATGCCGTGAAGATTTGTGATTGAAATTTTCAGTTCATCAATTTTGAGTTGAATGTCTGTATACGTCCTGTCATCACCATATCGATTACATCTGCCAACATCAACCATACAGAATACCAGGTTGCAGGTAAATATCAGCAACAACAGCTCTGTGGAAGACAACAAATATAAAGACTTGTTACATCCATTGTCTTATGTTAGTTCACAGTACATCTTGCTAGTACTCCAGCGACCTTGATTTTTACAACTTATTTTAGAAATATTGTTAATTTCTTACCATGCATGCCTAAACCATAGCCGAATAACGGCTGATAAAAAGCAGAAATTGAGAGGTTGAGTTTCAAATACGCTATCGCTATTTTCGACGGTAACCTTATTTCTATTCAAATGCAAATGAACAGCTGTTAAAATAACGTGAGTAGAACCCTTATTGAACTAAATTTCAATTCGAGCTGTACCGTAAACCGGGGTGACTTTGAACGCTTTTTTCAGCTTTTGTCATTTTTTTTATTTTTAACATAGAAAAGTTTCTGATATTTTGCTTTCAAAATACCTCCTGGGGCATGGTCTTTCTCATGTTACATTTTTGTAGAACTAACTGTTATGTTAGATATATATTTTTAATTTTTTAAGTACCGTTCAAAGTCCCCCCGGCATGGGGTGACTTTGAACGGGACACATTTTCCCTGGAATAAAGTAAGATAAATACATTCCTAGAACTAGAAAATGTCATTATCCCACAGAAATACAATTGTTTTGATCATAAAAATTCAAAAATGGATGATAATGCAAACACAGTATCCTAGACTTGAAAATCTGTAAGCAACAATCAAGTGTGCTGGTTGCCCAGTTAGTGCATGTGTTTATATGGGAGATATAGGCGTTCAAAGTCACCCCGGGATCGTTTTTTCTCAATATAGAGAATAAGAAAGAAATTTCCAAAATTATTTACATTAATTATTGTAAACTATTATACTCCTGATCCAACCATACTAGTTTTAATTTCATTGGATCATTGTTACCATGGTAACCATTGAGATTTTTCCCACCTACGAAAATTGCTATAAATTTGGCAACACATTTATAAGGCTATAACGAACAACTGGCAACACCTACGGTAGTGTCTCTAACATGTGACATTGCTTATGATATCCCCTTTTCAATCATTGATTTAAAAACATTGTATCATCAAGGATAAGTGAGATAATGGCTGATTAATTTGTCCATCTCAAAGTGTTCAAAGTCACCCCGGCGTTCAAAGTCACCCCGGTTTACGGTACGTTAAACACCACTATTATATGTGTCTCGTGTTGGTTATTCATACAAATTATGCCATTTAGACATCAAGGTATATTAAAACAAAGTGTAACCTATAATTTAAGCTATATAAAATAATTGTGTGACATTGTACAATCCTAGAATTTCGAGCTTGATTTTGGACATTTGGCCAACACTATTCACTGCTTGAGAGGTTCCCATTGATTTCTGTGTGTTTTGATTAACGTGTCTACTGGCAGTTGCGATTTAATTAGGGCTGACCTTATCCTTAAAAATAGCGTTTATTGATCCGAATGTCCGATGGATGAAAAATAACTAAAGGATGGCTAGATTTCACGCTAAGTTAACGTATGGAACGCTAAATGGGTAAGGTGATATTGGTTTTTAATTCTAGCAGTATATACTTATTTAAAGAAAGAAACAAACAAACAAACACACTGTATAAATTAACCAACAACAAACTAACTAACTAACTAACTAACTAACTAACTAACTAACTAACTAACTAACTAACTAACCAACCAACCAACTAACTAACTAACTAACTTTCTGAGTAACAAACTAAAATAACTAACGAACTGATGTATAAAGCAACTAATAAATAAATAAATAAACCAAATAAATAACTAAATAAATAAATAATTTACCATCCAGGATTCGAACCTTGGACCTTGGCATTACCAGCGCCACGCGCTACCAACTGAGCTAATGAGTCAGATGGGGAAAAGCGGTCCATTTTATATCTATAGGCCTTCAGTTTTAACTTCAGTACTATCATGACTGTTTTGTATCACGAGATCCAAAGCAAAGCCAGCGGGCAGTGTGTTATGTTTTATGAATCGTCGTTGTCAATTGACTATTGATAGCAACATCTATTGTGCAACATCAAGTTGCTAAAGGACATCAAGCTGGTCAGGTGTTGCGCGTGTACCAGATGGGACTTGTATTTAAAACTCCAACTACACACTCGATGGAGTGTGAATAATTCATTGAATTCTGTTGGGATATGCAGTTAACTCATGGATACCGGCAACTCACTCCCTAAAACTAGGCACGTCGATTAACGTGCGTGTCATATGTGTCCCGTCATATCGAAAGGTACCTTAATACCGGCATAGTAAATTACGAGATATAGGTCATTGAAGCTGAGCATAGTCAAAAATCACGTTCAAGGTCGAATTTCTAATTTCATCAGAAACGTTACCTTTGAGGTGTATTCTATCATATTAATCGGGTTCCAACATCCAAAACACAAGACAAATATTTTAAAAACCGATATAAAAATCCTTTCTCCATTCACGTTTAACCAGTACAGAAACTTTAAACTTGATTTTCTCAGAACTTAAGTTTTCGGAATCAGCCCGATACCTTTTACCAATTTGGATGTAACTTTGTAATCGAACATCCAATAACCAAAAGCATATAAAATATAATCTTTCAGATGAGACCAAAAAATCAATTTTAATTTTGCCGACCTTAAGATACCTTTCGATATGACGGGTCACATATAATCTAGTTGATTAAAGTTAGCGGTTAGGGTACCGTAGACGTTAACCTAAACCTTATTTTCGCAACCTCTCAATTGTGTTACCTTGGAGTTTACCTCTACAAAATTATGTGGAGTAAGTATAGCAACGACATCAAAAGTGATTTTCCCTAAACAAATTACATGTGTAATAAAAATTCCTTTAAAAAGGAATGGTATAGAGACATGAACGCAAGACTTTCTCCTATGTCGCCCCTCGTATCTGGAATAAGTTGCCATCTTCTATGAGGAATATCAAGTCTTTGACATCTTTTAAGAGATCTTTGAAAAGTTACCTGTATCCAGTTTAAGCCTTGCGTTTGCTTTGTCTTTATGCAATTGGGTCTTTTTATTTGCTGTTTTTTGTCTTGTATATTTAATAGCGCTTTGATCTAGATGTAACAGCGCTTAACAAGTGTTATAATGTATGTATGTATGTATGTATGTATGATCATGATGATGAAATCTTGTGATATAGGATTTAACTATCGTTACAATGAAGGATTGAACTTGTCAGTGAGAGAATGAATCGGATAATGATGGTTCAAAGACTATGGATATGCGCTCTCCTAAATCGAAGACTTACTTCCATATCTTTTAAATGACATTTCTTGACAAATAGCTAAAAAAACTGTTATATTGAAATGGTATTTTCCACACAGAAGAAGATTCCAATTTGTTCGTGTGAACTTGGGTTTGGCTACGCCAGTGAGTTGTATACAATGATCACTGAAATTGACCAATGCATTATGTAATTGGAACATCATAACATAAGGGCGATTCTTCAGAAAGTGTTCCTAAATGTGGCCATAATGAAATAAGCACCGAGTGATTTTCATAATTATTTTTGTTTTCTACAATGACCAAAAATTCAATATCAGCCTTGGTTCCCTTCTGATATTTGTGTTTTCAATCTGTTTTGAAGACATTAACATATATGAATAAATTATAGCTAAATTCGGTGTTTATACCCGATTTTGAAGCCCATATTAAATGAATCTGTTGTGCTAATGTTTATTTTGATAAGTATCTATCCTTGATTAACACATATTCACAGAAATAAAAAAAAGTTTTGTTTATTATATAATACAACCCAATTATGATATTCGCCTTGTCATGTCACAAACGTCACAAAAACGTTGCAAAGTTCTGTTTTCATGTACACCGGGGTTCAATTAGAATGAGCTTCCATATGCAAGGGTAGCATGTTATAGGTATACCCCATACCAAGTTTCATCCAATTTGATCATCATTTTAGTTAATTAGTACAGCAGCAATGATGTCACGAAAACGTTGCAAAGGTATACGTGTATGTCATAAGTTGTAATTACATTTCTTACTTAAGTTACACATTCTAAATTATTAAAACGTTATTTCAAAGCGCAAAACAGGTGGGAAGGGGGTACTTACCGTAATGGAAAGGGATGTGTTGTCCTGAAGACCCCCCCCCCCCCGGTGGCACTCATATATATGTGAGCAGGATATATGTCCAGCGGTCAAGACCCCCTTTTCAGGCCGCTCACTAGATCCCCATTTTCAACGTGGTTCAGTTATTTATTCTCTGTTTTTAGGCAACAATATAGCTTAAGCTGCAAAAATTGCTCCGGAAATGAAAAAAAAATATCAGTTCAGAAGGCTATATGTTTGGCCAAAATTTCAGTTCACTAGATCACCAAAAAACAGTTTCAAAGGTCCATTTTTTTTACAGAAAATCAACTTCACTTGACCTCCATTTCGCTCCTGACATACCTACTACTTTCAAAACTGAGTGCCCCCGGGGAAAACCACATGTCACGCAAGCTCAGCAGTTCCGTATGACCCCTATATTGCATCAGCATAATTTAGTTCTGTAAGACACTTTTTCAACAATAATCACGAATTGTCAGAATGTGTCTTTCTAGAGCATAATGTTACAAAATGTTCTATTCCATAGCCTCAAATTTGTCTAAAGTTCTATTCTTTAAGCCCTTTTCCCCAAAAAAGAAGTTTTTAAAGCCCTTATTTGTTCCAAAGAATCAGTTTTTAAACATGTTTTAAAAGCCCTATGTTTGGTGCCTACACCCGCCACCCCATCCCTATCCACGGATACCCCACACACATATAACACGAACTTTATATTTTACAATTTTTGAACTAAAATTGGAAAATTTTGCACTATATAAATTATCGCAAATTTTTGAAAATTTGACCCACAATTTGGTTTATGAATGGGTCTCATTTTCTTAAAAATTCGGTATCTGTATGAGTGGTGCTTCAAGTTTATCAGCGGCACACCCCTACCAAAAACAAAGTTGAGCCCCCCGCCCCCACCCCCGGGGACAGGACCTCTACATGCATTTTATCGCCATCCATATCAGTACTTTGATACTGAGGCAGTAATTTGAAAATATTTACAGAAATATTTTGTATGTCAAAAACGTCACGAAAACGTTGCACCCAAAATGTCACAAACGTCTCCGAAACGTTGCACTACAAAAGATTTCACCAGAGAAAAACCCCTGCAGCAATTGAATTTAGGGGATGGGCGGTTAATCGTAAGTATTCTCTTCATCTTCTGTCTAAAGGAAAAGATAAAAAATAATCACACTTCACAGAATTTCTCGTATATGGTCTCCTGGAGCGAGTTTTCTCTGATGTCACAAACGTCACGGAACGTTGCATGGCGTTTATTCTTGAACTTGAGAAGATTCTTATTTTTTAAGGTATGATCGAATAGACTACTACTATAATATAAAATACTTGGTAGAGCACCCTACAACCAGAGGAGGTTTTCAGGATATCCCACAATGCATTATTCTGATACACTTAGATATAATAGGCAATAATGGTTTTCTGGACAAGGGGCTGTTAGGAATTTGAGAATTCCATTGAATAGTACTCATTCATATCTTTCCAGCGATGTGTTTCTTTTCAAAACAGCCCAGTGTTTACCCACATTGCTGACACTTCAAAAACGTCAGAAACCTGTACAAAAGTATAGGAGTTGAATTGGATTTGCATGTACATTGTACAATGTTGCATTGCATCGTGGGATATTTTGAAAACCTCCTCTGCCCTACAACATGATTTCAGAGCGCTGTACAAAGTAAAACAATATATAGAATAGTACATCAAAACATAATAAAAATGACAAAATATAATACAAAGACACCGAAACAGGCACAACTCTCCATGGCAAATTGAGCAAAGTAACATATAACGCAGAAGACAAAGTGCGTATCTGATGTCCCAATATTAAAAACGGCAATATGATATACACTACTATTTTAAAAAGCAAATTGCGAATGAATATCAAAAACACTATAATACACATTTTTAACTCATAAGATAAAAACTGTTGTAAAAGACCAATGGCCAGTAATAAATGTACATTCCAGCATAATTGGAGTAAAAATCGTATCTAAAAGTCATCATTTATTGTCTTAAAAATTTGCGTTTTGAGACTCCTCTTAAATTGATTAACATAATATGTCATGGTGCGCATAAATAACGGAAGACTGTTCCAGATCTTAGGTGCCGTGGTTTCAAAACATCTGTCGCCATAGAATTGCTTCCTTCCTGCACCTGGCATACGAAGAACATGTTTTGAAGATGAGCGTAAAGATCTCCCAGGAGTGTATTCAGTCACAAGATCAACAATGTATCTTGGTGCCATATTGTTCAGCGCCTTAAAGGTGAGAAGGGCTATCTTATATATAACCCGCTGCTGAACTGGGAGCCAGTGTAGCTCGCGAAGTACCGGCTTCATATGCTCACGCCTCCAACATTTGGAAACCAATCGTGCAGCCGAGTTCTACAAACGCTGCAACTTGGCGATTTGATAATCCGGGAGTCCATACAAAAGACTGTTACAATTGTCGAGTCTTGACGACACGTAGGCGTGGATAAGGCGCTCAATAGACTCACGGTCCAAGTATTTGCTGAGTCTGCCGAGATTTTTGGCAGCAGTAGAGATTTCAATCTCAGATTCTCCAATGGTGATCTTTGGAAAAGGTGGAGTATGAATAAACTAAGAACTAAGAAAGATAACTTCCGTCTTGGACTCATTCAGCATCAACTTGTTATGTATGGACCAAGCTTTAATATCTTTAACACATTGTTCTAGTTTGTGAATTGCAGAAGATCTTTCGGACCGATTTAACACGAGGTATATCAACAACTTCTTGGAACAACCAGCAAAAGAATAAATACTGTATCAAAAAAAGGGGGGGGGGTCAAAAATACCAGCGTTTCATTTTCATTCGTTCTCATTTCCAAATTGGAATTGTCTATAACAATTTGGTTCATATTTTTATATTTGCAACTTAAATACATTTGTTGCAACTCACCATGTCTAGTTGTAACTCGCCATCACTTGTTATAGTTCGCCATCTCATATTGTAACTCACCATTTCTTGTTGTAACAACTTGCCACATAACTCGACACACAGCTCACCTCACAACTGGCCAAACAACTCACCGAACTACAACTCGCTGTTTAGTCATTACCTCGACCATCACCAAGGCAAGGCATGTTGGTTTCTGATTTATATGGCTCATTCCAAAGTAACGTTTGTGACCGAAAAAATGAAAAATTTCACTTTTAAATGGCCACAGAACCTAGCAGAAACATTATATCAACGAGTTAGTTGTTGACAATGGTGCTCACTGGTGGGGTCAAGACATGTAGATGTTTGAAAATTAAATCAATTCCCAAAATGCTGAGTAAAGTCCATGTAACGTTCGGTAACGTTTGTGACCGCGCACGGAAATGTTTTTTTGCTCCTAATCACTTCAAAATACAATTTCTCTGAAGTGTCAACGATATTTGTATTGCGCCTTCCACCGATTATGGGAAACATATTTACAAATATTTCATAAAAGTTACAGAACATAATATTGCCAGGATTTATTTTAATGCATTGTTTTGTGTTGTAACGTTTGGTAACGTTTGTGACATTTTGGTGTAACTTTTTGGTAACGTTTGTGACATTTTTGAAACAAAACGTGTGCTCATTCATGCACGGATATACAAACTTAACAATTTCTGTTTGGAAGATACTTCTCACATACCAAGTGACAAATGTATGACTGAAAAACATGTTTATGTGGTCGAATAAAGAAGCTGATTTTTTGCTTGAAATCAAAAAAGGTTTAGTTTCTACTGGAATGAGCCATATGACATTGGTCGTCTGGGTCATTGGGAGTCTCACTTGTTCTTACATTACACATTCTTAGGGACGCACCATTTGACTTTCAGGGGGGCTGGCAAAATGGGTCGAGGCAACTTTTTTTTTTTTTACTTCGCGAGCCAATTTTTTCTTGTTACCTTTTCGTACATTTAAGGTTACGAACCCTAGAGTTTTAGTTGACGGAAGCTAAAAAACTTTTCTTGAGTTTTTGGCAAGAAAAATATGTTTTTAATACGATGACTATTAGAAAAAGTGGAAAAAATCACCTAAAATATGTTTTTAACTAATTATCCAAAGAAAACAACTTCATTTGTTTTCTGTAACTATGGGAGAGTCATTACGTACTTAATTTACCTCAGAAATTAATGACCTATGGTACTGTAGGTGATTATATAAAATATAGAACAAACCCAGTGTAAATTGCGGGGGGGGGGGTGACAGTCAAATATAATCTTGTTCTAGAAGAACATTGAACTAAACGCCAGATTACTTGGACAGTTATAAAATGGCTGATTTTGTAACCTAAAAGTTTTTAGTCGATTCACCACTATTATAGGCATATTCAACCCTCAAGAAGCCCAATTCACTTGTTCCGTGGCCATGTAGCCACAGGGTGGACATAATTAATTATCACAACGAAGACCCATTGATTTCAAATGTGTGTACCTCTATTAGCCCCTGTTTCTTTAACCGTGAGAGTGGTTCATTGAGCATGTTGAATAGAAATGCAATTTACATTGTATAACCCATGATTATTATTGTGCATTTAAATTCGCGGCGAACTTTTCAATTTGTCGTTGTAAATCCAATACACATGTTTTATTAGAAAACATTAAATGCTATGAACCAGAGTAAGCTAGTATGAACCAAGAAGATTAATTG
>JXSR01S001914.1:138871-149011 GCA_000969725.1 Ophiothrix spiculata
GAGGTTTGATAGGTTGTATAACTTATTATGCCATCCAATAGATATTTAATTCGGTAAAACAACGAGCACATAAGCAGATGTGACCTCGTGATTTTAAATGCTTAAAATTTGCAATTTTGTTTGGAATGTAATAAAATGAAGATTTTTTTTACTCCTAACAGTCAAACAAAACCATGTTTTAATAGAAAAAACTCTAAATATTTTCATCCATATCTCAATTTTTTATTTGCATTAACCCCCTTGTAATCATGAGGCTTTGAAGTCCGAACTATCCGACAGGTCACGTAAAGAAAAAAAACATATCGACCAAGTTTTCAAATATTGATCGCCAGATCGTAGAATTAAACTGCTCATTAAAAGCTCATTTGCATAGGCTCTAAGCGCTGACTGATAGTCTCAGTAATATGTGCACGACTAGAATTGGTCACGTTTTTACAAACGGTGATTAGCACCGATTAACTATGGCGTTATATTAGATGAGAAATTGTTTTTAGGACCGGAGCGGATGAGCGGTACCGTTTTTAGGACCGGAGCGGAGGAGCGGTACCGTTTTTAGGACCGGAGCGGTGGAGCGGTCCCGCTTTTATTGATCGCCGGACATTTAGCGGTATTATCCAATCAGAGTTAACGTTTTAAAAAGTCTTATCTAATTCATGACGTAAACGATTAATATTAATTATAGGGAGTCGTTTCGATCATAGAAACTTTCTAATAGACGACTTTCGTATGTCCCATGATGCATCTTGAAAGTAGCACAAATACGGGACCTTGTGCATGTGACGTATCTTGCTCAGTCTACCGTATTTGAAGATGCGTCACAAGGTCCCGTACTTGTTGTGCTTTCAAGATGCATCTTGGGATGGGACATACGAAAGTCGTCTTCGGCGTATATATCGAAATCAGACTGACCGTGAGTCCATGTATCATCTTTCAAACATGTTCGTATTGTAAAATATAAGATAATACAGAGTTTTTGATAAAATGGAGCGAACGAGACGGAGAGTGTTATCAGTGTCCGAATTCATCAGCCAAATTCAGGCAACGTTGATTCGAGTCGGTAGAGTCTTTGAATCAGGGGGATCTGGTATTAGGGATCAATGTGTGTATGAGATCAACGCAGTGTTAACTAACATTGATAGAGTGGAGCCCCTCGTAGACGATCGAGACGCATTAAATGATTACCGTCAAAAGCTTCAGGTGAGAGTTTATCCGTCCCGAGTTATCCGCACAGCTGTTGTGTGAATTTGAATGAGTGTCGCTTAAATTTGTACAACTAGACTTGCACTATGTCTGACTCAACACGTGCCTCATAATATTGACTCAGATATTGACTTATTGTTGTTGGATTTAATTCGTGAACGAAGCAAGTACGCAGTGATCCCTGAAGCGAGCGTATATTTTCAAGGTTGTTTAGTTCGCGTGTACGCACAAGTGACAAGGCTCTGAGTACGCGTTCACGAATTAAATCCATCAACTATAGCTTCTTCTGTAAGACCTAGTTCCAATAATTGTAACTCAGGACCAAGTGTCCAGAGTTACAAGAAATATGTGGAGTTATATTGCCATTTAAGCTTTCTATTAAAGTTTTGACATGAAATAATTCAGAAATTAAAAACTCAAATAAATTTCTCTCAACACAGACAACATCTTTAAATAGTGTAGAATCATTACAAAACTAATTTAAATCCAACGATGAAAATTATTACCCAAATTCTGGATGTAAACAAAGTTGAGGTTGTCAAATTCGGAAACCCAATGTTACAGCATACAAGGTAAGTTTATGCCATTAAATCACACCTTTTGATTTTAAATATTGATGAATCACCTACCATGAGATGCACAAGACTCTCAAGGAGGCCACTGATTATAAAATTTTTGAACAGCTTCAACATTTTGGCTAAATTTGATGTGGACTTAGTCCTGGGATTGTCTGTACAGACATGCTTAAATGGCAGTTTTACTACATAGTATTTTCCATGACTTGACACCAAGTCATTGTGCCAGGACTAGGTCTGGGACAAGTTTACATTCGGTCCGGGAATTGCTATTTTGCTCGTTTGGGGTAAAAATAAAATGGATCAATAATTAATCACTGTCTATAATACAAATTTTCGCGTGCAACGCGCCCTTTACTAAAACATCACATCATTTTTGTTTGAATCATGTCACTTGCTCCTCTCCTTGACAAAATGACCATAGTATGGTAGATACCCTGCTGATTTTTGACAGAATTTGCCGAAGAAAGTTTTTCGCGCGCTACGTTTCGCGCGCATTAAAACATAATTTCCGGACCCAAAGTTGCTTGTTCCACTCCCCCCCCCTGACCGAAGAAGGCACATACGCCATTGGATACGCCCAGCTTATTACTCCCGGATCCCAACCAGTTACTCCCAACTAGATTGCACCTGTCAACTGGTGGCTTGAGTTAAAATAAAATGTTAAAGGGACTGGCCTAGATCCTGTCCGCTGATTTTCTGATTATATATTTTTTCACATGTATCGATAGTACATGATTATACTAACATATCCTACCAGTAGTTTCCACTGAATTTGTGTAACAGCGGAGAAAAATGAAATTATTTACCAACTGTATTTTTTGTCGCCGGAGAGCTGCATCCTTAATCATAAATGCACAAATCCACAATTGTTAGTTTTTTACAGCTGTGATATTTTACAAATTAAATATCTGATCATTTTGGTTCAAGAAAAGAAATACGTGTAAAAGGCTTATATACATACATGCTTAAAATCAAAAAATGCAATAAATAATGTTTGCTAATTAGCCCTTGAGTAATTAACAGCCTGGTAACGGAATGACGGTAACGGAATGACAACAAATTGATTATGATTAATGAATAAATTCAGATAACTGATTGTGTCGTATGTGTAAAAACCGTGGTTTTCTTATAAAATTGATCAAATATATCAAATATTATAACTTGCAGTGTTCAAAATTCTGGTTGTCCCGGACGCCCTATATTACCGGACAACCTAAATTATGTGGTTGTCCGACGGAATATTTCAGCTTGAATTGCCTAAAGGTACATATTTGACATTTATGATGAGAACAAGTCTAATTTCATGTGACACTAGAGATTAATTTCCAAAGAAGCTATTTGCATTTTACCAAAATGGCTCAATTTTATACTTCTTGATCAAAAAAATCAATAAAGGAAAAAATATTTAGGTGTGCTTTCTATTTTTTCTTAAAATTGGTACTCTTATGCACATTTGTATACATATGACAAAGTTTGTTACTTGGTTTGAAAAAATGACCCCCCAGGTTGACAAAAAGTTGGCAATTACTGTGAAACGGGCCAATTAACATAGCGGTCAACAGGGGTAGAATTTGGTTTATGTTTGCGTGAGTCCAGGTGGAATCTCCCTGGATACAGTTTGCGGTAGTCTTTGGACTCTCGTCTATTCGGTTTGCATGAAATATATTACAGTTTACGAGAATCTAGATGGACTCTCTGTGGTTTTCGTTGTCGAGTCTTTGCGCGAGTGGACTCTCGGACTCGCGCCGAAATTCTAGCCCTGGGTCAATGATGACCAAATAATTGTGTCCAGCGTAGTGAAAATAATCAGCACATATGGATTGGAATGGGTAGACTGGTGTTGCTGGAGGGGTTGAAGATGTGTTTGGTTGTGTAAGATAACACCGTCTAGAGTGAAGAGGTTGTCCTTTAGAGTATTCCTGTAGGTCCTGCGGCATGTCTTGACTTGTTTTCTATTTTTGTCTCGCCTGAAAATTTTCAGAAGAGACATAGCAATGCAATTTTCTGTCCGCCGTCCGCCGTCCGGAGCGTAACTGGAGAACCGCATGCCCTACGTTGATGATATTTGGTGACTTGGTAGACCTGGTGCCGATCTAGATCCAGCAACATTTTTGTTGCAAAATATGGTAATTAAGTACATAATTTGCATAATTTATGTGTAAAATGCTTTAAATGGCATATTTTACAAATCATGCGCCCTACATTCATGAAATTTGGTGGGTATGTGGGGATAGAGCTGCGCTTGTGCCAGCTGCAATTGAGCGCAAAATATGCTAATTAAGTACCTAATTTGCATAATGTATGCATAAAATGTAGCTTATTTTGCAACTTTGTCCGATTTCAAAGGTTAAGGTGTCAAATTGTTCGTCTTGGACCAGCAATCAAAAGTGTCAATGATGACCCCGTCGTCCGACCTTTCCGGGGGGTCAAAGGTCAAAAGAAAGGTCAAATTTTCAACTTTGTCCGATTTCAAAGGTTATGGTCTCAAATTGTTTGTCGTGGACCAGCGATCAAAAGTGTCAATGGTGACCCCCTCGTCCTATCTTTCGCTTAGGTTTAGGTGAAAAGAAAGGTAAAATTTTCAACTTTGTCCGATTTCAAAGGTTAAGGTCTCAAATTGTACGTCTTGGACCAGCGATCAAAAGTGCCAATGGTGACCCAGTTGTATGACTTTTCCCTATCCACCCCACAACTGAATGATTAAGTAGGCGGTCGATACGTAGGCGAGACTACTGGTTCGCGAACCATCGTGTTTCTTGAAATTGGTACTCTTATGCACATTTGTAAACATTAAGGTTTCTGTCGACATGCCTTATGTCGACATATACATGTATGTCGAAAAAAGCATATTTTGACATGTCGACATGAAATCTCATTTGTCGACAAAACTGGGCAAGTAAAAAATTTATAAAAACTTACGTTTAATTGTGGGGGCTGTTTATTAGAAGCTGAGCTTTAAAGTGTTGCATAAATAATTATTATTATTAATAAATGCTTATTAGTTGTTCCTCATTTACAAAAAAGTTACTTAGTGTCAATTTTATATCATCCATATTGTCGTACGCAGAAAGAATTAGTACATGTAAGTCTACGTCTAAAACGAGTCAATTATAGAGAGATTGCGATTGCACTTTTAACTCACGTTTACGTAACGGTTCACGGCAACGCGCAATACCATAGATTGCCTATGTATATTTCATTATGTCGCCCTCTCAGCAAAGAATTTTCTATTTATGCAACGATTGCCTATTGTGAATATTTATAATGTCGCCCCCTCTCATAATGGTCATGAAATATTAGATATTTCTGATCAAGGGCGTAAATTCTTAAGCTAAAGAAATGATGTGCATCGCTTATGATATCTATGAATGGTTGGCTAATTTTCAATAGAGCTCTCGTACGTATTGAACGAATAGCCACGTAAAAAGACTCACTTCAAACGGTAATTTCTAATGTGTTGCTGCTATTTTCGTATTATTGACCGTTTCCGTTCAGGGTGTTGGCTTTCGCAAGCAGATGTGTAGAACTTAAAACTTTATTGACACAGAAGTCAATGCAAAATCAGAAAATCCCCACTTACAGGAAGTTTTCAACCCATAATCCTTACAACCAAACGCAATAAAACCTCGGTAAGTGCTGGATATGTATGTCTGTACATTATTCTTGCATGTGTTCATCTGATTTTGATATAGCTTTTATTTAAAACAATAGGGGATATCGATTAAATGATTAGTATTCACGTAAAAGTGTACGTGAAATTCTACAATACACGGTGTGCTGTACTGTTCAAGCAGGTAATGGTTGGCTGAATTTCAATAGAACTCACATTTTCGTTCTCGTTCACGTTAGAGATCTGGAAATCGCAAACTCTCCAATGTTGCTTATTCAAACAATATCGTTTTTCCCTCAAAAACCAAATCTTTGATTTCAACTTTATGTCGACATTATGTCGACGTCAACAAAAAATTATTGCGACATGTCGACATGAAAAAATAGTCTCGACAAAAACCTTAGTAAACATACGACAGAGTTTGTTACTTAGTTTGAAAAAATGACCCCCAGGTTGACAAAAAGTTGGCAATTATTGTGAAATGGGCCTTCAGCATTAAACATGTTTTTGTTATTTGCATATTCAGAGAATTGCTCAATTCATACAAGACGCTAACAGACCTGCCCTAGAAGCAAATGGATACTCAGCACCTACAGTTTGTACCAGTCGTCCTGGTAGACCATGTTACGACATACCTAAAGAGCAGTTAGAGTATTTTCTAAATCTGAATTTCAGTGTTTCTGCAATTGGAAAACTACTACATGTGCATAAAGACACAATTCATTCAAGAATGAGGCAAGTACCCAATGTATATATAATATATTTCACATTTTCAATTTAAAGTGTGTTTACCAGGCTAAGTATAGAAACAAATTAATAGAATGGTAAATCTGTTTCTGGTAATTTGATTATAGTGTTCGAATTTTACCACATTTTTTTTTTTAGGTTTTCAGGAGATATTTTTTTTTTTCTTACATCGAGAGATAAAAAAACCAAAAAAAAAAATTCGTCCGTGAAGTTCGCTACAAAAAATTAGCCATCAAAACCACCTTGATCAACTATTTTAATAATTATCATAGCGTAATCAACCTGTTAAAAGTGTGTCTGATTAATTATGTCTCAAAAACAAAGCCAAACTAGATAACTTCAGAACATCTATGTCCTGGCCCCCTAGGGACACAATAGGCCTATATTCTGCCCGCCCATGACAGAAGGAAGTATGGGACAAATTTTTTTAAATGTGTTTTTTGACATAAATCACATCTTTAAAACATATCTTGATGTTGAATATAAATTTACCATGGTTAGATGGTCAGAAGTTGAAAAAATTGTAAGTTGAAAATTTGCTTCCTTCATTTTGTACACGCTTTGAATAGGGGATTTTGTGAAAACCCATGACAAAAGGAAGTATGGGACATGCTAAATGAGTAATTATTGATTGATTCAAGAGGATTAAAACTTAATTGATCAAATAGTGTTACTAATTTAACAGATTATATTAAGATTATATTAAACTACAGAATATAAACACCAAATGTTTGACAATTTTAAAGACAATTTTCAAAAAGACACAAAATATAGTTTTGCTTCATATCTCTAATATATAAATCTGTCCCATACTTCCTACTGTCCTGGGGAGGCAGTATAGGGCCAATATACTATTCAAAGAAAATTCAAGACTCCCAAAAGTCACTACCTCAAGTCAATGGCCACATATGTACCGAGTTTGGTCTTTACACAGCCGCAGCACAGCTGTGTTCTGTATCCTTAAGTATCTTCTTTCTTTCTTTCTTAACTATGCATGTGAAACATTGCATATATATTGTTTTACTAATGGATAGTTTTCTCCTTATATATGCATGGTAAGCCATAAGTAAGTATAAATGCCATTGATTTTATTTTTACGAAATGCATTCATACAATCTATATTTTTAGTAGAATAGATATTGGAAAGTCAGTTACTTCAAGGGCTGTGCTTTAAGGGGTCCTTAATATCAAGGGATGGGAAAATGCTTTGGTCAATTCAGTGTTAAAGGTCAACCATATTCTTAGAAACTTGACTGCCACTATATATTAATAGTTTGTTTTCCTGCTATTTTCTCTGCAGAAAATTTGGGTTAAGTGTATCCAACACATATTCAGATATAACAGATGATGACCTTGATGGAAAAATCAAAGAAATAATAGACTTCAACAAGAATATGGGCTTTAGGTTTGTATATTTAAATCATATTTTACAGGTGACAAATCTTATGTCTTTCTATTCTAAATGCAACAAGACTCAAAGATAATCGGTGAAGATTAGTCATCCAGTTGCATTTCAAATAATATAGATAAACAGTATTTGATATGGCCATGTGTTTTGAACTGGTTTTCTTGATATTGAGGAGTCGTGACACTTGCGCGAGATTTTTCATGTTGTTTAAATTTTAAACACATCATGTTATCATATGTACAGGCAAAATACCCATCAAATTAAAGGTATTGATGAGTAATTGATATCAACAGTTTGCATGTTGCCATATTCTCTTCAAGAGTTATGACAAGTTTTGTCAAAAAGAACCACTGAGGAACCGTAACTCCCACGCGGTTGCTCCCACGTAGTAAATATGTAAAATGATTCTGTAGACTGTTAAGTCTACCTACAGCTGCACACCTCAATGAAATCATTAATTTAAGGGAAATTGACTAGTATGTGACCACTTGCAAGTGAATTGGTTAATTTATTTACTTTATGTGCACCTAATAAGAGTACTTGAGGTTTAATTAGAATGAAATTTGCTGATATTGAGCCGGGTTCAATATTGTGCCACGAAACATACAATATGAATACCTTACAGAAACCCTAATGGCCATTTATATATATTACATGGCTCAAAGATGTTTCAAATATATTCACAAACTGTGACTGATCTTGCCCTACATGTATGTGCATTGATGTGTTGAAAATAGTTCTATTGCTTCTGCTTTTAATAAGAATTTTTCCAGTAATAAGTTTGATTGCATGTATGATCTAATAGTTATTGATCCAACTTCTCTTGGTAACTCCTCTCCTTTCCATGGTGATACACCAATCTCTTTCAACCCCTTTGTAATTGAGGTTCTTCACAATTCACAAAACTGCTGAATTGCCTGGTCAAGATACGATTATTCCTGTTTTTCATTAAGGTCTGTTCTCCAATTCTGTTCTACCTATAAAAGATCTGGTAAGCCTAATAACAAAGTAGGTATTTATATGCCAGTTTCGTTGACCAGTGTTCTTGGTAGTGTCTGACCGATCTGATTGGATAGATCTGAATATCTGATTGGATAGATCTGAATCGGATTTTAAGGTTAATCGGATCAGAATAGGAATTACGAACAAAACATATATTCTGCCTAGATCTCAAAAAACGGTTCAACGAACCAGGGTGAAGGGAAAAACATGTGAATCGCATGTTTTATAGTTGTTGGATTTAATTCGTGAGCGTGTACTCAGAGCCTTGTGCGTGCACGCGAACTAAAAAACCTTGAAAATATACGCTCGCGTCAGAGATCACTGCGTACTTGCTATAAACACGCGTTCACGAATTAAATCCAACAAATAGTACCAACCAGACTTACCAAAACCAACTGGCAGTATCAACATACTTTAAGGTGGTTCTAATGGCTACGGTGTCCTGCACAGAATTTGTTCAAAATTTCACAGAATGTGCAGAATGATGAAAAAAACTTGAATTCTAAATTTTGATTTTTTTCCATCAAAGTGTTTTTGAGTTACGCTATTTTTTATTTTCCAATTTCCCATAGACTTTGTACATAGACTTTTTCTGTGGCAGTGGTTCACAAAAGAAACTATTTTTTGTTTCTTTGCATGGCAGACTGATCATAGATTATCATAAATTTTGATTTAAAGAAATATCTTTCATCGTTTACGAGTGCGAGACTTCAAATGTTTCTACTTCTCAAATTTTATTGCATTAATTTCTAGAAGCACTGAATAGCCAGATTTCTCAGAATTTTCATTCATACTTCCCAAGCTCCAATTTTAACAAACAAGGTGTCAAATGAAAGTTTATCAAATTTGTAACAATCTTGTGTTGGCTTTTAAAATTAAAGTGTTTGTAGAAAATTTTATAGGTGTTTGAAAATATACCTAAATTTAAAAAAAAACACTTTTTTCTTGATAATAAAACACTTTCTGGCAAAAAACCCACGAGAGAATTTAGCTATTGTGATCCTTCACCAGCCCCTATAATTTGAATGTCATAGCACATTCATTACCTCTTGACATGAAAATTCAAAACTCTGAATTTTTAAGGAATTTTCAAAAAATAAAGAAAAGCATAAGAGATAGGCCGAATATTTTAAGACTTAATATGTGTTACCTTTAAAGGGTTTTCTTTAAATTGAAATAGGTTTTGGTTCCCATTCCCAAAAGCCATTCACTCTTTATATTTATAGCTAATTTACTGACATGTGTAAATAGCCGTTAGAGATACCTACAGGTGGTGGACTGGTTTCTTTTTGTGGATTACCAGAGTGAGGAACGAGCGACCTCTACCTTCCATAGCTCATTTTTCTTCTTTTGTAGTTCTTCTCCTTCCAGCATTCCATTTGCCTAGGTTTAGTGGTTGTCATCAGTTACGTAGGGTTAGAGGCACCTGAGCCTTGGTATGATCAGTGACTCTGACACCAGCAACACTGACCTGCGTGGACATACTCACAATGGTTGGTGGTTGGTGGCTCAGGTGTATCCCCATATGATTTAGTATGGGTGGCAATTGGTACAGATGCTGAACCTATTTCTAAAATCCACCCATGTCCAAACAT
>JXSR01S001916.1:1704-26803 GCA_000969725.1 Ophiothrix spiculata
CACAAAAATGGTCTTAAAATAAGCGCAAGGCTTTAAGGAAAAAAGTCAAGAAGTTTCAGCGCGAAAAAATAACAACCGGCGGAGGTATAAAAAAAATTCCGGAGGGGGGGCGGATTCCGCCCCCCCCCGGCTCTTTTAGGGTTAACGTGAGGTTTTGAGCAAGAATGAGTGCGAAGAATAATATTGGTGCTAATTGTGAGCTTGTTTTAAACACGTGTGTGCTTGTGCAAGCTAATGTTAATATATAATTTAACTAGAAAGTGCGCCATCCTAAAGGTTAGTGAATGCAATTTGTTATATTTGAAAAAGTTCAGTGCAAGATTTAGTTAAAGTGCAGAGCAATAACAGATATTGCACAACTCAAACGTCCTCATTGTTCATTGCGTTCGCGTTGCATTGTGGGTGATGTTTATCCGTAACTGCAAAGGCGCAGTTGCAGAACATGCGCATTGCGAATGTGGGTGAAAATGTATCCCGGAACACAATGAACATTGATGAACAATGAGGGCATGTAAATTGCATAACATTTGCTATTGTCACGGTTTGGCGCAACTAGTTGAAATTGAATATAGGCCTTAAGCAAGTGAATACACCCAAACAAAATAAGATGGTACACATTATAGCGGCAGTTAATAAAGAAACAAATTATAAATATTGAAGCTTAAGCTTTGTTTGTGCGATTAGTTTGTTACAAGGTGTGCATGGAAAAGCAGAATAAAAATAAATGACGAATAGCTAAATATATTACTATATAAATATTGTTTTGGGTGAAGTAAGCCAACTCTATTGGTGTAAGACCTGTTTTTGTTCTCTGAAATTAAAATGGCTAATCGGATTGATCGGGAGTACATGCACCTAATTAAATTTTGATGCTTCAAATATGCTTTAGATATGATAAAAGATAAATTTTGATAAGATAAATTCAATCTAAATAAATAAATCAAAGGCAGAAAGATCACTCCAGTTTTTTAAGAAATTCCAAAAACGCAATAGAGTGACTTATTATCTTGAAAGCTAAATACAGGAAACGAGAGTTCAAATATTTGGAATAGATATTGATACATTCATGACATTTGTAAATTTGTGTCAAATTTTGCCCCAAACGACGTTAAAACACGGTTATTGTTTCCTCTGTGTATTCTCTCCCATACAACCATGTATACTATTTTTCTTCATGTCGCGTCGTTTGGAGTGAATCACAAAACAGGTCATATGTCCGTAAGCAAAATGATCATGTCTAAAACATAGGTGTACTTTTAGTTTGCGGAAACAATTGGTTATACAATTAAGTAATGGTAGTTATGAAATCGGAACAGTTAATTTACTTGATGTAGTAGGGCAGGTAACATTTACGTATTTAGCCAGGTGAATTTGCTATCACAAAATATGTGACACGTTGATTATACATGTATAGAGCTCATTGTATAACATCATTTTATGATGAAGGACTAAACGTTCTGGGGAAAATGACGAATATTACATTGAAATGCAAGCTGATTAAATACATCCTGATCAAGAAGCCAAAGTAAATGAATATTTTAATTGCCATGCATTTATGAGCGCAATAAAAAGAATATCTCACCACTCAAACAGTTTTTAGTAAATTATGCAATAAAACAGAGTTCAACAAAACTGAACTAAGGAACTAACTCTTAATTGAACGAAATCTCCATTTTGTAATGTACACTATCCAAGAAAATCAAATTTTTGACAAGTCTAAATGTGCAAACAATAGACAATTGTGAATTTTGACATAGACAATGGAATGAAACTGCACATAGATTATAACAATACTGCTTGGTCATATTAATGATAATTTAATGGACAACAATAACTTCCGTTTATGATGCTTCAGTTTCACAAGTTGAGAAAGAAAGAAGAGTCCATGATGGTAAAATCAACACAACACGCGTATCGTTCAAATTCAGATGCTCACAATTGACACAAGGTGAAGATCACCTGGCCTGATCCACAGATTTTCAGATTACATCTGATCATGGGATTACTATACTAGCATTACAAGAAATCATGTGATGGACTCAAAAGTATACATTTTCCCTGCACTTAATCAACAATTTTCCAAGTTATCTTACCTATATGAACCTCTTCGATTAAGCTTAGCATTTCTTGTTGCTAACACAGCCAGTACCAGAACGGTAATAAACGCTATTGCTCCACCCGCGACAATGAGGTACATCAAAAGTGGCGATTTGACAATCCTTGAATCGCCAAGTTGGACTGCGTTGTTTTCTGGATATATTGTTGGTGGAGCTGAAAATGACAAAATAGAACAATCTTGTTAATGACGGGAGAAGGATTATAGAATTAAGACACTTCGTTAACAAGTTTAATATTCTTATTTACAGTGGGCAAATGTCCTTATCACGTGTGCAAAATGTTTTTTTTTCATACACAAAATATAAATATGTGTGTCTACTTTGACGTGATATCTGAACATTCACTTGTGCACTTAACACTTTAAAATCTAAATTGCTTTTATAGATTCAGAATCTTAAAAATTGATCTTTTTCCAGAAAACATTTCATTAAGGTAGATAATTGCCTACCTTTGACCGGACGTCTAACTGAACAAAATGTTTGAATCTTCTTCTGGATAAAATTCAGTTTTTAAGATTTTATAAAAGCAATTTAGTCTTTACTATGTTACTTGTTTTGTACGCCTAGTTGAAATCTAATTTCTAAACATTGTAATTGCATGGGTTGAATATACGAGGGTCATTCAAAAAGTTCTACCTGTTGTATCATAACTTTTGTTCTATTAAAGGTAACTACTCGAAATTGACACAAATATAGCTAAGAGTGTCACCTACACATGGTGCAACAATCATATCAATATCTTTTCTAGATTTCTTTAAGTGACTTGAAAACCACAGTAAGTTTCAGTACACCGGAAACGGTAAAATATCTAATGACATTACAACTGAAATTACGTGTACAGCTTATGTATGAACAACCATCTGTATACCCAAACTTTACTTAATTTACAGAACAAATTTGAAATGAAAGTGTACCTTAAAGTCCAACAAGTCAGTTTTCACTGATAAAGTAAACTTGTTACAGATAGAAATTACCCAGAATCCCGATATTTGAAAGGATGTCTTTATAACTTCACAGGTCACGAATATTAGCAAGGAGTGTTTCTCTGTAGCGTGACTTTCCAAGTGCGTTTTTATGTAAAAAACAACAGTTAAAGCTACATTTTTCAGTCAAAAAATTGAATTTGGTTCCTCTTGGTATCTACCATGAAAATAAAGTTTAAAATAAAGCTTCATAATGCCACCATTTTACATCTTGCTTTATTTGGGTCAATTTCTTCGTAAACAGTGTCTTTGTTGATTATGATATTATTGATGCAGGGGCTATTTGTTCCTATCATTGTTATGCTTGTGAATGACCATTGTTTTCAGTTTGGGTCAGTTTTTTTAATTACCCCGCATAATTGTATGTCCATTCTTATGTTTTATAAAATTTTCACTGTATAGCAATACTACATGGCTATATTATGGCTTTTTCAATTCACTGTACTTGAGCAACTTTTAAAACCGTTGCACATATTCTGACCGTTTCCGGTGTACCGAAATTTACCGTGGTTTTCAGGTCACCCACAGAAATCTAGAAAAGATATTGATATAATTGTTGTACCATGTGTAGGTGACATTCATAATTATATTTTTGCCAATTTTCAAGAAGCTACCTTTATTAGAACAAAAGTTATGATGCAACAGGTAGAACTTTTTGAATGAACCTCGTATCTATGAGTACAAATAATATTCAGTATGCAATTCTACTTTCCTTTAACTCTAACACATAATATTCAAAACAACTATTTACAAGTTATTTCGATTTACTTAGATTACTTATCTGATAAGGGGCAACTCTAGCTTTTACATTTCTTCCTTTCTTCCTCATTGCCTTTGGCTATTAGTATAAATTAATTTTTCAATTGACCACGTTTGGATCCCGCCCTGGGGTTCCCGCTCAGGAAAAAATATAATCTTGATCAGCTATACTACAGTTTCAAGTATGAAGGGGTGTTTCCTAAGGCTGTCTGCGATTTCTGTTATTGAGTTTGCGCACTATACTTTTCTGAACATTATGAGCGTTACGCACGCTCAATTTACTCAACTGCCACTAGTGTTTCTTTTCGTTCACCATCTTTTTTCTTTACCATAGCATAGCAAAACCATATCGACTGTTAATTTGGCATGAAATGTGACTTTGACAATAGGAGATAATGCAAACATCGGGATATCCTAACAATCTTCAGACCAAAAGATCCCGCTTAAATAGCCACCGGGCCGGCTGATGGAGGGCGATCTAATTTCCAATTAATTTCCTTAGATTCCTTGGGATCCACTTATTTCATTAACAAATAAATACACCGGATTTATCCTCATTTAATTTGGTAGAATTGAAATTTTCAATTCTCATGACACGAACATTTTAGACATGATAGCATTTTTGGTACATATTGATGTAATGGTTACTGACATTTAGATTTCCCTGTGAAATAAAAGTTGCAACCATTGGAGTAAATGTATTCCCAAAATAATGTTCAGGAATCTGGATTTTGTTTGCATATTCTTCCTGAATACTGATATGCAAAATTTGTATCAGTGCTAGAATCTTGATAGCCAGGTACAGCTAATATGATACAATTTACATTTTGACTCATGACAATTACTGTAATGTATTCTGTTATAATTCAAAAGGAAAGGTTGAAAGTATTATAAGCGTGATATTAGCAGGAGAGTTAACTTCTTTATAGGGTAAAAAGGACATAATTTGACAATTTTGTAAAGTAGACAATTGGAGAAAAAAGGGGAAGGTACATCCGAGGTATAATTTGAGTCAGGTGTGGGAATGTGTGTTTTTTTGCCAATTTTCTCCATTCAATGATCATTTTCCATCCATGTTCTAAACAACGTTGCAATTCTATCATTAGATACATTACTGCACATTGATGGAATAAAAATACACGCCACAATAAGTGTCCTCTGCGGGCCCTTGTTGTCTGTTCTCTTATCGAAACTTGATATCCCAGCAACCATTTTAGAAAAAAAAACATGCAATGAAATCACCAATTTCTGTTGATGATAACCACTTTAGGGCTGGTAAGGTATTACAATATCACAATCTGATCTCAATCTGACTGTACTTACTGATGATATCAGTGACAAACAAAAAGCTAATATGCAATACGGAACACCTAATATTTTTAATAATGATACTTATTTAGTACAATTAGAACGCCTCACGTATCAGTTTCTTTTTTGAGAAATACTTTTTTGAAAACATGTCATATTTGATATCACTTTAGCTGAAATTCAAATTTCCTGCAAAACCAAAGACGACCCACCCTAAAGTGTGTTTAGTTGCATTACCTAAAGGATGTTTACCGAAGAGATGTATTCCGATAAGGTTCCACAAACAGGACATGAACTAAAATTAATTGAGGTATGTAAACCACTGTACTACCACAGAATTATATACAACGTAATGACTTAAGGGAGAAACCTGTTACCACCCAAGACAAATAATACTTTTAATAAGAATTAGTAAGATTCTTGATTCCAATCGTGTAGTACGGTCCCGGGGAGGGGGGGGGGTGCAGTCCTATTCTGGAGGAGACGCATATGTAAAGCTCAAAAGACCCCCCTTTTCAGTATCAGTGTCACCCCAAAACCCCTAATTTTTTATAATCGCATGTGCTCTCATCGAAAGACCCCATAAATTGTTTATATTTTTCTCTCACCGATGCCAGATTTCATTAATCACCGAAGGGAAAAAATCTTGCTCTCACCAAATGACCCCTCGTTTTTAGACCAATAAGACCTCAATTTTTTTTCTCACTTGATGCCAAAAATCATGCTCTCATCCAATAACCCCTAAATTTTTGAGTGTGCTCTCACCGAATGCCTGTCGGAGCGCGGACCTTACACCCATATCCATTTCAAATATGACTGCCGCCCCCCCCCCCCGGGAGTACGGTTTCTCTTCAATAATTAATTGGCAGTCAAAATTTGTATGATTTCCTCGAAGGTCTAGGCAGTGTTTCATTAAATCACCTTATCATCTATCATCTAAACCAACAATAGATATTATAAACGGGTACCCACAGGCACTATCTTATGCGTTGCTAGGGTGCTAGGAAATTTAAGAAGTCAGTTTCTGGGTGGAGTTGACGATATCGATATGAAATTTTGCACATGCGTAGAAATTTATATTTAATGTTATAGTTTTAAAGTTGTTTCATTTGAACTTTTGACCTACATATATTTGATATAAATTTGTAAACGTAATTTTCTTGATTTTCATCAGCGTCAAGTATTCATGGAAAATGTTGTTTAAATGATTATGAATATTTCCTGTTGTTGCATTATCCATGTTGATAGGTCTTACTTAATGAACAATTGTTGCAATTATGGAAAAAAAACACTAGTGTGTAAGTACCAGGCTGATAGACTTTCAGTAAATGTTAATTTGAATTGTTTGCACAAAGCCAAACAAAAAGCAACGATTTTATGTGTTGAATGAATGAAAATTGCCAGTTGATTTAGATTATATACCTTTTGGAGCTGAAATACATGTAGAATATAAATATGTACAAATGCGCATTTTATATGGAAGTATACATGTATTCTGATTTTTCCAACTTTATTTGTAGGAAATATATTAAACAGTAGCAAATTGTTACTTTAATACTCAACTCGATTTCAGATATGACTATTCTCCTGATTACTCACCCTCCCGATAACCATAATGATAAACAAAGACTACTTCAATTACCTTGACAACGACCGGAGACATGATCACACGTATCTGTTGGGGTGCATGTACACTTCTTGGAACAACCCTCACCATAAGAGCCGATCTCACAAGCATTTTGGCATCTGTGAAAGAGAAAAAAGACGTTTTTATTCTAAAAATACTTACCAATGAAAAATATATTTTAATTGACTTTAAATATTCTATAGCTTGTTACTGAAATTATACAGTTTAAAGTTCCCCACAATGAAGTTACCTTAGCTTCATAATTATTACCATTTATTATTTTCAAGATGATTTGAATTGGTGGTAGCCATATAGAGTTTTCATAACTGGTGCTATCGTGCCGTAAGCAATTAAGTAAGTGGTTCCTTAAATTTCGCGGGTCACTGAAATGCAGTGAAATGCCTAAAGGGAGCTACACATCTTTGGAATACCGTAACTTTGATCATTGTTATCTTTGTCTCATACATGTCAAAACCAGCCCTTGGCAAGACAAACAAAATCTACATATTTTAGATATGACACATCATCTGATGGCTTATTTTGTAAATAAAAATGAGAGTGTTTTGAGAAATAAGAAAATAGCGTTTCATGCCGTGAGAGAAAATGTGGTATCATTATTATTATTGAATAATTATTGTGTAAATTCTTGCTACTATTTAGGTTATACCTGGTGTTTGACAGCAATATCTCGGAAGGACAAACTATTGGAAATTTAGAACAAATGGTTAATTCTTGATTTTTCGAAATAATTTGAAAAGTAACATCTGAAGTGTCAATTAGGTATTCAAACATGCTACAGAGTTGTTCATCGCTAATCAACAACGATGCATCCATGCGTCTGCGTATTTTTTATCGCGCGAGGGTGGCTTTAGCTACCCGAGTGTGATAAAAATACGCCAACGCATCGGATGCAGAGTTGTTGATTAGCGATGTACAACTCTGTAGCATGTTTGAATACCATTTTTTAACAACGAAAATCTACCTGCAAACGTATGAATTAAATTCTAAATGTTTTTAATTTAACAGATACTCATCTCAATAAAAATACTTCGAAGAATCTGAAACAAAATGCTGGTTTTTAAATGATTGTTGCTTTGTCGTTTTCAACTGATCCCAAGTGCCAGTCCTTGCACGTACTCAAGTTCCCGACGCGCGATGAAAAGTGCGCCGATTTATGTGCACTGCGTAAAAAACGTACCTCCATGTACGCTGTGCCATGCGTGTCGCGCTTATTTGAATATCAACTGTGGATTCATCACTAATCAACAACGGCGCGCTCCCGTATAAGAAGATACGGTGAGTTGTTGAAAGTACTTTTAAAGTCATTTATATTTCATCTTTTTAAAAAAATACGCAGACGCATGGATGCATCGTTGTTGATTAGCGATAAACAACTCTGTAGCATGTTTGAATACCTAAATCAGTACTACATCAGAAATGTGACTGAGGCCTTGCAAATTGCCTTAAAAATCTTTGCATAACTTGGAAATTGATGAACTAAAATATTTAAAAGTAAACATTTTTGCGAAAGAAATTTCACGAAGAGTTTATTTTTCAGCATAAGATGTTTGATTCAAAAACCCCATTTGAGAAACTCAGCTCACTAAAATAATTTTTTTGCCATTTTTTTGAACGAGCATAGAAAAAATAATCAAAAAAGAGCTCAAACAGTGAGTTTCTTCGACAAAACTCTATTATGTATTTCTTATGAAATGTAAATTTTCATTTGCTTTAGTTTCTTATGATTTATGATTAAAAAAGTTCTTGAAAAATTACGAAGCACTCTTCTGCCTTTAGTGGTCAGGTGTGGTCAGTTGATTGCTGACATGACGAATGCTTGACCGGTATCAGGTAAATATTCAAAATCCGTTGAAAAATAAACTGAGAATTAATGGTCACTTGCATGCGGCTCTTGTGGGATTTGATTAACGAATTAAGTGATCTAAATCTTGCTGTATTTAGATGAGTCATATAATGGTTTTAATTAATCTTTCCATTGAGAATTGAATTTCCCTGTGAATTTCCCAGGCTTGAATATTGTAAAACAACGATAAAAGATGTTTTGATAGTAATTTTTCTACTTTCTACTTTTGGTGATATTGCAAATATAAGCTTGAGAACTCGGCTAAGGTATCAGAGTGATTTGTAAGGCGATACACATCGATCTTATTAACATTTTCCTTTTTACGCATGAGGTATAAGCTTAGGATTTTTAAGAATTTGAGCTACAATATTGTGTTTTTACACTAGGTTTTCACTTTTCATATTATTGTATCTATTATAGCTGATTTTGATGTGAATAAAACCATTGACAAGCTATAATGTTTGCAGCAATAGAGGAACTTGCTATGAAGGTTTTAGCAATTTCCTTAATAAATCATAGTTCCGATAATAGAGTATACAATGTACATAGAAATCAAAGGGAAGACAATTGTTCTGTTCTGAATCATTCAGAACTTATATACTTATATTAATGGGAAGATAATCGTTCTGTTCAAAATCATTCAGCACTTATACATAATATTACTGATCTTTTGAAAAGAGTTAATGTGGCAAACTCACCATTTACCAACATAAACCGTGTCCATATATGAAATGCTTGTTTCCAAAAGGGCCTAAATCCACTTTTGGTCAAAATTGAGTTATTGGTGCCATAGTGTAGTACTATACATGTAGTAGTAATTAAATGGAACCAAGATATTTTCCCCAAAAGTTGCTTTCATTGGGTCTACAAGTACACAAAAATCTGTGTTTGTTTCCAAAAGGGCCTAAATCCATTTTAGGGTGGAAATAAAGCTTTCAATAAAAAATAAGTAATAACGTTTTGATTTCCATAAGTGATGTCACTGTAATGAGAGGACCTAACCATAACTTGTAAAGCAGTAAAAACTCAAAAAATAAATTAAACATGACAAGAAATTGTCCTTTTGCTGATTTTCAGATGGATTTAGGCCCTTTTGGAAATAAACTCTAAATGAAGAGATCATTCCCAAAAAGAACATAAATCAACTTTGGGTAAAAATTTAGTTGTTAGTGCAATGGTGTAGTACTATAGTAGTACTATAGTAGTAGTTTCATGGAACCAAACTATTTTTCCCAGAAATTGCTTTCATTGAGCTTACCAGTACACAAAAATCTCAGTTTGTTTCCAAAAGGGCCTAAATCCACAGTTTATTTCCAAAAGGGCCTAAATCCACTGCCTAGTGAAAATAAAGCTTTACATACAAAATGAACAATGAAGTTTCGATTTCCTTGAGTGTGCACTTTAGTAAGAGGACCAATTCATAAAATGTAAAGCAGCAAAAAACTTGAAAAGAAATTTTGCGCGACAAGAAATAACTTTTTGCTGGTTTTCTCAAAAACGAGATGGATTTAGGCCCTTTTGAAAACAAAGACTTCATATAAAGGTCACATGTAAACTTGTAAGATCGGCTAGCCGCCTTGTATGTTGATAATCATACTGTTTAAGTTGTGACAAAGGTTTAAATAATAAACAGCCTAACGAAATTGTGTCTACAAGTCAGTGCTTCCTATTCAGTCATATAACCTGGCTAGGACCTCATTGTCAGACAATACAGGAAACGATTCGAAACTTTAATGGTCATAATATAAACTTGACCATTTCAATATGTGATATCGTGACTCTGTCATATTAAAGTCGCTTTTAAAGAAATGCTACAACTTTCCGTTTAATAGCATGGTTTGAAGTACAATAAAGAATACAACCAAGACATGCTATGTACATTGAAATAATTATTGAAAAACTTGTTATTGCACTGCGTAGGTAGGCAACAATGATTGTCGATCCTTTCTACACAACAGGGACCTATGCTGGTAATCAAATATTAAGTGCTTAAAAGCCAATTGTGTAAGTTAAAGCTAAAGCTAAAGCAGTTAAATATTTCTCAAATCTTACCTGTCTCCTACGTATCCAGGTGGACATGCGCATTCCCCAGTCACGTGATGACAATATTCGCCATTTTGACAGTCAGGGCACGTGCTATTACAACCATCACCATGGAAACCATTCTTGCACTTGGATTCACAGTGTTCACCATTCCAGCCAGGTTTACACACGCAACCTTTAACATTGTCACATATGCCGCCATTTTTACAATTACATGTCTCTTTGCACTCGTGGCCATAGTGACCCTTTTCGCATGGAAAATTACAATCTGGTCCCCTCCAACCAGATGTACATATACAACCTTGTTCATTGTCACAGCTAGCACCATTTTGACATTTGCATTCTTCTCTGCATTGGAGTCCATAGAATCCCTCTTTGCAGGGCTGATCACAGTATCTCCCGACCCATCCAGGTCGACAAACACATCCAAGCACAGAATGGCAAGCTCCATTTCGTGAACACTTGCATTGTTCAGAACACCCTGTCCCAAAATATCCAGATGGACAGTTCTTTGTGCAATGTGTACCTCGCCAGCCAGGTGAGCACAGACATCCGAATACATGATGGCATACCCCACCATTTTCACAATTACAAGGTTGGCTACAATGTCTTCCATGAAATCCTTTTGCACATGGCATGTTACAATGTCGTCCCTGCCAGCCGGGTTGACAAATGCAACCATTGATAGGATCACAACCATCACCATGTTCACATTCACATTTATGCCTGCAACCCTGTCCATATGTACCTTCAGCGCATGATGTATCGCACGTCTCCCCTTGCCATCCCGGTGTACACACACAACCATGGATGTGATGGCATGACCCACCATTCTCACATGCACAACGCTTAGAGCAGCTTGCACCATACATTCCATCAGGACACTGGTCTTGACAATTCTCCCCACTCCACCCAGGAGCACATGTGCATGCACCAGATTCTGCATTGCATTTAGCACCATTCTGACATGTGCATTGGTGTGCACATTCTACACCATATGTACCCTGAGTACATCTCTCCTGACAGTACCTTCCTACCCATCCTGCTGGACAAGAACAGGATCCATCAATATGATGACACTGTCCCCCATTTTCACATGCACATGTTTGGCCACATTGGTCTCCATAGAATCCTTCTGGACATGGATCTCTGCAAGTACTACCAGCCCATCCCGATTGGCAATGACATGTACCTGTTACCGGATGACATGAGGCATCATTGTAACATGTACATTGTTGTCTACATCTATTACCATACCAGCCTTCCATGCAAGGACTCTCACACGTGGATCCCCTCCAACCAGCCGTACAGCTGCAACTACCATCAACATGATTACAAGCAGCACCGTTATTGCATTGGCACATTGATTCGCAGTTGAAGCCATAAGTACCATCTGGACATGATTGTGAACAAGTAGTACCTCTCCATCCATTGCTACACTGACAGGAACCACTGATAAAGTCACAAGTGGCTCCATTCTCACATAGACATTGGTGCTGACATTGAAGACCAAAAGTACCAACTGCACAATTTGAGTCACATAATGTTCCTTGCCATCCAGCTGCGCAAGTACAAGATCCATCAATATGATTGCATGTTCCATGAAGACATTGGCATGTTTCCTGACAGTTTAGACCGTAAAGTCCTGCTTCACATGGTCTATCACACACCTCACCAATCCATCCAGGTTGACATGTGCATGATCCATCTACAGTGTTACATAAGGCCCCATTTTGGCATGTACATTGGTTGACGCAGTTTACGCCATACGTTCCTGGGGAGCATGGCAGTTCACAGTTTTCTCCATGGTAACCTGCGAGGCAAGTGCAAGCTCCTGTCTCGGGATTACAAGCAGCACCATGTTGACATCTGAAATGAGAATGAAATATTTAAATACGTTGTACATGCCCCGAGTGTACATATAGGAGGCAAGTCTTTATTTAACCAATTATTTCTGCACAATTTTGTTTCAGGTGCCAAAAGATCTCCCTTAGATTCCTTAGATACAAAGGTCGCAGAAGAGCATTAGTGATTTAATTTTCGGCATTCTAGCGCTTCTTGTCTTCCAGTGATTGCTTTGACGACTGCCTACAATGTACCTTAGGGATCCTCTCCAAATTGTCCCTTTGAAATTAAAGTGGCCCGATAAGGTCCCTTTAAACATAATCCCTTAGGAATGGAATTAAATTCTGTATATTTCTACTTAAAAAATATGGAGTCCCTTCTTTAAGACTCTCCGATTTCCCTGTAGAATTTATAACGCAAGAGGATTCCCAGTCTCTCTTTTATTAACAATCAAAAACAAGTTTAAAGGGAACTTAAAGGAACCTCAAATTTTAAAGGGACAATTGGGAGAGGATGCCTTATTATTTTTCTTTATCGGTACTGAAAGTTACCTTTACAGTTGTGAACTTTTTAACTTTTTTCTATCATGGGGAAGTGTAAAAGCATATAAAAATCTTTAATACTTACGTGCATCGATGACGGCAATTTTGACCAAAATACCCTTCATCACATGGTGTATCACAGTTGCGTCCAATCCACCCTGGAGTACAGAAGCATGCGCCATTAACATGATCACACGTTGCTCCATTCTCACAGCGACATCTCTGAGTACATCTATTCCCATACCGCCCACTGGGACATGGCGCAGAACAGACCGATCCTCTCCAACCATTAGTACAAGTACATTCTCCATTAACTGAATCACAT
Source organism: Ophiothrix spiculata (assembly GCA_000969725.1). Lineage (NCBI taxonomy): Eukaryota > Metazoa > Echinodermata > Ophiuroidea > Amphilepidida > Ophiotrichidae > Ophiothrix > Ophiothrix spiculata. The sequence goes on from JXSR01S001916.1 coordinate 15,118, forward strand.
GATGCGCCATTTTGGCATAAGCATGTTTCTTGACAGTTTAAACCAAACTTGCCTTGAGTACACGTTAGTTCACAGTTTGTACCCGTAAACCCTGCTGGGCACGTGCATTGTCCATCCGTTGCGGCACATCGACCGCCATTCTGACAAGTGCATCTGTTTGAGCACCCTAAACCATGGAATCCTTGATTGCAAGATTGTTCACAAAGATCACCAATAAAACCTGCAGGGCATGTACAAGTACCATCAGTATTGTTGCATAAACCAGCATTCTGGCATTTACATTGATTTAGGCATCCAAGTCCATATGTGCCTTCTGCACAAGGTGAATCGCATCTTGGACCTAGCCATCCAGCAGTACAATTACATTCACCTGTTATTGGATCACACGAAGCACCATTGGCACAATCGCATTGAAGACTACACCCTTGTCCATACGTGCCTTCTGCGCATGCTGCATCACAAAGTCGACCACTCCAGCCTGCCTGACAAATACAGTCTCCTGTCACACGACTACATGATGCTCCATTTTTACACGGTATGCAGGCTTTAGAACATCCAGGTCCAAATCTCCCTTCTGGGCATGGAAGTTCACAATGTAAACCTATGTACCCATCTTGGCAAGTACATCTGCCTGTAATATGATGACAAAGTCCGCCATTTTGACATCTACATCTTCGTTTACAGCCAGACCCATATCGGCCTTGTTCACAGGGCTCATTGCATCGATCTCCAGACCACCCTGCAGTGCAGAAGCAATCACCATCTACATTGCTACACCCGGCTCCATTTTGACACGTACATTTTTCTCGACATTGTGACCCCCACATTCCCCATGGACACATTTTGTTACACGTTGAACCAGTCCTGAAGAAAATAAAAAAGATATGGATATTAAATTTGATAAAGTATATAAAGAAACACTTGAATAGATATAGAACAACCCTTATGTATAAAACTATGTATACTTCGATTATTGGCAATATAGAATATATATGTGATGAGTGACCCCGAAAGGGGAGACTTCGAAGATGATATCAATTTTGATTTTATCCTTTCATCTGTTACATAATTGTCTAAGCTTTAACATGACACCTTACTTATTGAAATTGATCAAGGCGATCAACATTTACAATAGAAAATGTGCTTGAAATTCTTATTATGTTCTTAATTTTTTGCTGCCTATTTTCATTCTTGAAAAGTGTTCTGTCGCAAAGTCCCCCTTTTCGGAGTGAGGTGTCACATATGAGTCAGAATACATAATGTTAAAGTCTAGATAATTACAAATTCATTTAGCAGTATCGTCACATAATCATAGCTCATTGAGAGCTCATTGCTGATCTTGCTAAATGTTGAGCACTCATCTAGCATGTCATGGCATTTGGAAGACATATCACTTGACTTCAAAGCTGTATTATAAACAAAAGCAACTGTTGTCACAAGTAGTGAGTTTATTTATAATCAAAACATCAGACGGGTCATTCCATGGCAAATGTCACAAACGTTACCAAAAAGTTACATGATCTTCTCCTTGAATTTAATGTGCTTGAGTTTTCTTCAACATGTTCAAGGGTTGTAAAGATCTTGAAGACATTCAAATCTCATCCAAATTCAATGGTAAGAACATGTAACATTTTGGTAACGTGTGTGACATTTAACATGGAATGATCCACAATGGAATAAAATTTTGTCAGTCGCCTGGAGGAAAGAACGTTTTTATTTTGTTTGTTGTTTTCTTTTCAAAATAATAGCAAATGGTAGCATTGAAGATTAATCTTTTCGCTGTTTAATACAACTTTGTGCGGCCGGACGCAACCTGGCCACAGCCTTGATTTTCCAAGATGGCGACCGTAGGCTTGATTATGCACCTCTAGATAATTTCAAAACATGTAATAAATATTATACAATAATATTGATAAATCAAGCCTACGGTCGCCATTCTGGATAAATAAGGCTGTGGCTAGGTTGCGGCTGGCCGCACACAGTTGTGGCCTGATTGTGCTCAAGCGCATAGAGAGCAGTCAAAATTGTATTTAAGTTACTTTTGACTTTCTTGAGAAAAATGTAATACAAGATATGGTGACATATTTGTCAAAATTACTTTACTGTTTTTTTCCTTCAAAATCTCATGTACTGATGACACACTTACCATCCATCTGGGCAGACACATGTGCCATCACCCTGACACACACCTCCATTTTTACAGTTGCATCTGACGGAACAATCTGGACCAGCAGTACCTGGCGGACATTGCCTCTCGCATCGCTCACCCGTGATTCTGGCGGACATTCACAGCTGCCATCGACTGCGTTGCAAGTTGCGCCATTTAGGCATCTGCAACTGTGAAGAAGAGATAATAATGAGCAAAAATTGAATTATGATCCATAATATAGTCTTCTATTCAATTCGTGAAGGTAGCATTAAATGAAATAAATATGTATGTCTTGCAAATGTAACAGGTACCAGGTGTCCCAAAAAATGGTTACATGTACAAAAATAATCGTTTGCAAAAAGTATAGTAGTTGGAGAATTCAAACGTAGAATGACTTATAATACATAACTTTGCTAGATGTTCGCAAAATTTTTATATCACAGCATTATTATGTTTTGAGTTATTAACAAAGATAGATACCTATGTCAGAAAGGACGCACGTTCGTTTGACCCCATGTGAACTTGAAATTGACAGACCCAAACCAAGATTGCTTTATACCATAGTATAGGGTAGGGTTTCTTCTTCCCATTGATACCAAAATCATGACAATTTAACAAGCTGTTACGTAATTATGACGTCATAAATTACTACAGGTCCGAAAATTATGTCGAAATTTCATTTTGAGCAAGAATGGCCACTAATTTAAAATGTTTCTATTTCTGTTATTTCTAAATGTTGATCGGACCTTTGCTACTGAATAAAGAAAATTATAATTCAAACACGTTCTGTAAGTTTAAGATTATTTCTTTTTCAAAATTTAACACAAGTTTGCAGTTTAAACAGTTAAAGAATTAATGTTACCCATGAAAATTTGATTGTGCTTTATGCGTATTCATCAACTTTCGCGCCACAGCTTTATTGACAGGTTCAATAAAAAAAAAATCATTTCGGAATGCAGGAATGCAGGTATCCCTAATTTGCATAATAGATACACTGAAAGAGAGTTCAATTATTATTCATTAAAAATTGTATCAAATTTGGTTTGATATAAAGTCTGATCATGATCATTTAGAAATGATGCACATTAAAATATCACAAAACGTGTATGCTTATTATATTGTTGAATTTTGAACAAATGCGTTTCTGACATAGGCATCTACCTTTGTCGATAACTTAAAAACTAATAATGCTTTGATATCAAAATTTTACGAGTATCTTAAAAAGGATTTTAATATAATTTGTGCTAAGTTTCGTTTATCTAACTGTTATAAGTTTAGCACACGGTCATTTTTCTACATGTAACCATTTTTTGGGACACCTGATACAATCTTGAGGAGAGTCGGTTTAGCGCAGCAGTACTTCCCTTGCTTTGCACCAATGAGTCCCGGGTTCAATTCCCGGTCCCGGCGCTGTATGTGAATTTGGTTTTCCGCATGTTTTTCTCCGAGTACTCCGGTTTTCCTGCTGCATCTGAAAACTGATTAAAGAAAGGTCTTGAACCCCAACGGAAATAAGCTTCATCGGAGGCTTTCTTGGTTACCATTGGCAATTAGCCTAAAGAATATTATTCTTTCTTCTTCTCTCCTAAAAAGGGCCGCTGTCCCTGTAAAGAGGCAGCTCCGCATTGAAATTTGACTCAACATAAATCGAAAACAAAGTAAGCAAATGTGCTTGTCAATAATGTGTCTGGACATTTGTTTCAATATTTGCTGACGGCAGTCAAATGTACTTCATTGTTTAGACATTTTGAATGCAGACATGAGAAACTCAAAACCTTAGCTAATATACGATTTATTAAAATTAAAACCTAAGTTCTGAATACTTGGACCTGAAAACCTGAACAATTGTTTTGCTAATAGGGTAATTTTTTGACCGGTTAAGCTTAATCATTCTAAAACTGGCTAATGTTGCATACTAATGTTACTATATGTGAGCAGCATTTTAATTCAGTATTTGCAAATCATTGTCGGTTTCATTTTACTCAGAACCCTAGAGTATTTTTTTCCAAAAAACATTGAATAATGACATATAAAATCATACAATGTGCGTGCTCACAGGGTATTATGGATTTATGAATGTTCATCCTGTTAATAATACAAACATGACACTTAATTACAAAATATTGATAATAAAACATACAAATTTGCACCAAAATTAATTCTTCAAGGACACCAAGTACTTGGCTAGAAAACTGACATGTAAATCAGATCCACGAGTCTAGGGACGTATTGTAAGGGTTGCTGGTATTCCCTTGGGGATAAACGTTTCCTCCAATCATATCTGTCGTATAATACTTCAGCTATGAAGACGTTTTTCGCAAGCTTTTATGATTTGGTTCTTGATTGATGGATTGATAATGGAGACTTGAAAGCCCGGATGTGACAGCGGAAAAGCGGGATGATGGTTGTCTCCTGTTGCCGTTCGATTGGGCTAATGGTTTTGTGTCAGATGGACGCTAATTGTGTCTCTTTCATTGTGTTTTTGATGCGATTTATGGTTAGGGAAATGTGTTGATATAACCGGTGATACCGTCCAAAGCGTTTGAAATACATTCTGTATGTTGGCCACATATAGGAATATAAGCTTACTGGTATGTCTTGGAGAAAACTTGGAGAAAAGATCATAATACTGAACAGAGCTCACTAACTTACTATTTGAAGCTACGAATCTGTAGAGTAGGCTACCACATGTTAATATGCCACGTAAACATGATGAAAAAGATAACAATTATTGCAAAGGTTTGAAAGATTTGAACGATCTTTCTACATGTATATTCACAATGGTTCTACTTAAGGGATTCAGAATTTCAATAGAAATGCCTTTTCAAACAACAAGACATATCATAATAATAAGATCAACGATTATGATACACCTGCTAGTTTCTTGCCACAAAAGTCATACTTTTCCCGTGCCTAATGCTTGTCGTGTAAAACAAATGATTTGAAATTCAAAGTAATAAAACTAAACGTAGTCCATATGTGACGCGTTACATCAAAAGGTACATGTTGGGTCCAAAGATCAAAATTGAGTTTTTGGTATCACTGGAAAGCCTGTTTAATCAGCTTTAAAATGATACCAAAATTAAAGGCATCGGTCATTCGGTGGCCGAGCTATGACAAATTAAAGAATGACAACATTGACGGATTTAAAAAGCACACTTCTGAGAAAAACGCGTTTGAAAATCATGAAAATCTTAAACTCAAGATATTGCTGGTTTTCAAAGGAACCATTCAAAACTCCATAGCAACCAGCACTTTTACTTGCCCGATTGACATCAAATTTGGCACATATACTATATAGACTGCAACAAAGACGGCGATACCAAATTTGCCAGGGGGAATAATCGGAATTTGGCACATATACTATATAGACTGCAACAAAGACGGCGATACCAAATTTGCCAGGGGGAATAATCGGAATGCGCCGATATTTGCCGTGCAAATTGGTCATATTTGGTACTCAAGTGACGGTCCCATGGACATTTTCAGCGAAAACTGGATCTGACTTGGTCATAAACAACGCATTTTTTTCACATTTAGAATGTATTTTTTCAAAAACAAAGTTCATTCATTGAAAATATATACTTTAAGGACCTCATTTTTTACCATATCTAAAGATCGACCTCCCGACCATTTTTCACTCATTTTAAACTTCAGACGGCCGTAGCTCAAAATCGGCCTTGCCGACAACTTGTACCTTTTGATGTAACGCGTCATATATTTAAATCAAATCAAAAGGTTGTCAAAACACATCTGTACTGAATTTATTTCTCTTGACTAGCAAAATCAGACCCTATCATTACAACAGACAATGATGAGTATTTAGACAATTCAGGAAGTTAAGGAAACCACGATAGTCCTACCCTGCGGAAAAAGTTATAAAAAGTCGAATTGAGAAAGATCAACATAAGAGACTATTTTAGTTCCATTGGGACTGACAAAGCTACCGGAAAATGGACTAGAAGACTCCATCAAAAGGGACACGATTCACGCCTTTTTATTAGAAATGCATGGCATGGGATATGAAAAAAGCTGCTTTCCTTTTGGATATTGAAATATGATATAGATGACTCTAGCGATCCCATTAGTCAAGAAGATAGACTGAGCTCCGATGCTCCCAAGAGATGCAATAGTTTGCAGATCCAGGAAGGAGTGTCACTACCTAAACTGCATGCTTTGCAATTTTAGTGCATGAGATACATAGGATTTAATTAAAAATGTTGTTTGTATATTTGGCGACAGCAAATATCAAGAGTTTGGTTGGGTTTGGTCAGATTAGCCTAGTTATATCCCTAGGTTCAGGATCAGGAATATCAGGGGGGCTAACCCGGGGCTGACCTTGGCTCAGGGTATGGTCTACTCCTTCGTAAGACTTCGATTTGTAATTTTATTTTACATAGGGTTTACGTCACTATTGCTAAATTGTGTATTGTCTGCCTGATGAAAAATGAAACATTGGTAATTGGTTTGCAGGAATAATGAGCTATGATTTAGGCACATAAATGGAATCTCGGAATCTATATTGTATAAACCATGAAGTAGCAATCAGACTCTGTTACGAAATCCATAGCATATCCCTCATATTCTACAACATTGTGAACTGGTGGTTTTGCATTGTGTAAGAGACTAGTAATGATTGATTGGGGTTGATTAAGACCAAATCACTGCGTATGAATATTTTGGTACTTAAATTATTCATAATTTTGGTATTATTTTTGGCTGATTTTGTTGCTACAACATGATCAAACCTATAACATATGATTATTTGATTATTCAGCAAGATTTGATATGTTTTTTATGATTCGGAAAATATGGACTAAAGTACATTAAATGTACTTCCCCGTATGGTCATATAGGTTTATGTGTGTTTAACACTTAAAATGTTTTAACATTTAAAAATGGCTGCTTGTTGCATACTTTAAGATTTATAGAGTATAGGAACTTCTTTAAAGATGCCAAGCTTCTTTTAATAAATAATAGAAAATTGAATTTAAAATTTATATATGGATTGACTCTACCAGGAAAGCCTGAAGGGCATCGATAAAAGCATAGGGTGTTGATAAATATTCTACAAAATTGGCTTCACTTGTTGTTTTTCTTTCCAAAATATTTTAGCGTGAAGAAAACTCAGATAGATTAGGAATACGTTCAAACCGATGCTAATGCGAAGAAAGACGTGATTCAATGGTTTAGTTTAAGAGATGTTAATCTTATAGAGAAATTGATATATTCAATTTTTTTTCAATGTGAAAACTGATAAGGCAGTTTGTATCTTTGAGACATAAAATATTATTCAGAGTATTTATGAGAAATTTACACTGAATTTTAGTTTAAATCTGATAGCACAAATATAACAAGATTTTTACGTTTTCTTACTTTTTCTTTTCTTGCTGTTCGTCGTGAAACATGAACAAGTTAAAGGACTATTATATGCGTTCTGGTATCATTAACAGTTTCTGACTCAATGTCATTATTGGTAGCGTCCTAATGAATCATGTATCTTATATCCATTTGTTTATTCATTTGATGGAGTGGTAGATTTTGATAGATAATCAAAATGAAATATGCATTAGTGTAAAATGTACTGATGATGTTTTTGATGCACTGATGATGCATGACTTCAATGATTTTATGGCTAACAGAACATTTGTGATAACTCACCCAGAAAAGGGGGACTTTGCGTCAAGAAACTGGTGAAAATAGGCAGCAAAAATTAAAACAAATAATAGATAGAAAATTCTAGCAGATTTTCTGTTGTAAAATGTGATCGCTTTTGATCAATTCCAACAAGTAAGGTGTCATTTTATGGCGTAGAAAATGCTGTAACAGTTGAAATGAGAAAATCAAAATTGATACCATCTGCAAAATCCTCCCTTTGGGGTGAGCAATCACATTTTATCCTTTGTCCACCATTATGTGTATGATGAGCCCACAAAAGAAGATTTTTAGTCTGGAATCCGTGATTGTTCACGGTCAGTAATATCCTGAATGTCACTGATCAGACAAGATATCCGGATATCCTTTGCCTGTCCCTTCACGTTAAACTTGTCTAACTTCATTAAGAAAGGAAAGCCCGGATGAAAAGTGTGAAAGATGTCAATGGTATATGACTTAGCAGGAATATGGGTTATTTTGTACAATTTTAATCAATTATGAGCGGCAGTGAAAAGGAACAGATTTTGGAATCCAGAGTTGTGTCTTATTTCATTAACAAGGGACACGTAAAGAGGAAGGCTATAGCTTGATGATTTTGACGTAATGGATTCGGTGTAGGAATGTTAGTTCCCGTTCTTATTGTTACGATTGTACAGAAAATTGTATGGGCTAACAAATCTCACGAAACATTAGTTTCACGCTTCAGTATGATATGGTTTCTGGAAGGCAGGGTTGAATTGCAAAGAAATAAGATTACTTTTACACCGGGATATCAGAGGTTTTGCCTCAGTTTTATTCCTTTCAGGTTTCAAACTGCTAGTGCTCTGTTTTATCTGTTTTTTGTATTATTCAAAAACTTCAGATGCATCACAAAAGCAAAAAGAACATGAAGAACAAGAACAAAAATTCGCTGCTCTTAAAAGCCAAAACAAGCACCAAACCAGCACATTGCCGGTGTCATTCTAATTGATACTGATGCTTTAGGTCATTAGAAGATGACTCCATTTTAATCACAATAGATCATGCCATGCTACGCCTTTGCCTTATGCCTATCCATGTCCGTCTATACTAGTCTGTACCCCGGAGACAAGACAAACATTTCATCATCACACGTTTTTATGTTTTAGTTTTAATTAGAAACCTGTAGGATTAGGTTATAAAATATTTATTTTTCAGCTAACTATGGTTTTTAATATGATATTGTAAACCATACCCGCGCAAAAAGACAAGTGTCGTGCAATTAAAGGACTCATAGTTTGTTATATTCATGGAAATGTGAGAAGTCTACGATACCTTTATTTGTCAATACTATTTCTGATAGAATGTTAACTATACATACCCTACTGCAATTAAGGTATACCTTCAAAATACACGTATCAAAAGAACCACGTTTTCTGACAAAATTAAAATGTCATCGCGATCGCAATTTATAGATCGTCTGTCTTTGACAAAACCACACATGATGTGTCAGAAATGCTGAATACGCTTGATTTAGGTTTAACTTAAATCATGTGATTAAAATCTCTGTTTTATGTGATTTTAAATCTAGGTTATAGACAGATGCAGGTATATTTTCATGTTGTGTTAAATTGATCACTTTGCATGTTTTTCAGAGACATCCAAAATCACAAGTAAATAGTAAATATCAAGGGGTGATAAAGACATAAAGTACAATAAGAGGTTTTCAACCCAGACAGACTACTACAACATAGTGAGATTTTGGTATCAACAGTTTAATTTGTGTAAATTGCCAAATCCAAACGATAAAAGATGTTTACAACGGAGTTATCTAGATATGGAATACAGTCGCAACAGATTCAACATTTCCATTTATGTCCCAAAAATGTTCTGCTCTTAAAACATGTAAAAGCCAAAACAAGCACCAAACCAGCACATTGCCGGTGTCATTCTAATTGATACCGATGCTTTAGGTCATTAGAAGATGACTCCTTTTAATCACAATAGACCATGCTGCACTACGCCTTTGTCTTATCCATGTCCGTCTATACTCGTCTCTTCCCCGCAGACAAGACAAACATTTCGTCATCACAAATTGGCATGTTTTAGTTTTAATTAAAAACATGTAGGATTAGGTTATGAAATAGTATATTTTTTCAGCTAACTAATGGCTTTTAATATTGTAAATCATACCCGTGCAAAAAGACAAGTGTCGTACAGTTGAAGGACTCATAGTTTGTTATATTCATGGAAATATAACAAGTCTGCGATGCCTTTTTTGCAATACTATAGAATGTTAACAACAATGTATAATAACATCTTTAATGCACGACTGCAAGGTATACCTTCAATATACATGCATCATAAGAACAAACCAATGTTTTCTGACAAAATTAAAATGTCATTGCGATCGCAATATAGGTCGTCTGTCTTTGACAAAACCACACATGATGCGTCAGAAATGCTGAATACGCTTGATTTAGATTTAACTTGAAACATGTGATTAAAATCTCTGTTTTATGTGATTAAAATCTAGGTTTTTGACAGCTGTAGGTAATTCTTTGCATGTTTGTAAGATATATACATAAAAAATCAAGCAAATAGTAAATATCAAGCGGTGATAAACCCATAAAGTACATCTAAAGTTGGGAGATAGATGAACTGAATATAGGTACAAGGATATAAAGCTTTAACGATACACACTAGTATACGAGATCAGAACTGATACTACCGTATTTCTAATAAATAATCAGATAAAGAAATGGAGAAATAAAGTACAATGAGAGATTGTTCTACTAAACCTAGCCTGCTATATACAACGCAATAAGATTTGGTGTCAAAAGTTTAATTTGTGCAAATTTGCCAAATCCAATCGATAAAAGATGTTTCAATGTGAAGATATACTAAAATCTTGCTGTTGTAAAAATGTATTAAAGTACACGTAGTACCATGATTGTTGTAAAGATATTGACATTTACGCATCGCGTCTGGTTATTGCTAGCTCTATGTTGCATGACCAAAAAGTGAGATCTAAATAAGTAGTGCATATTGTTTATACTACTGTATCCTGGGCATCAACGTAGAATCCTATTTTCAAGTGAACACACTTTGCGTTAATTGGTTAAAATGCACCTATCTTAAGAGGTTTTAAAAACTCTTGACTGTTTTGTCAAACAACAATAAACTTTAATGTTTAAGTTAGAATACACTGAAGACAAAATGCTGAATTCTTTTCTAGATACATGGTTCTCATTATGATGTCAAAAGCGGTAATTAACAAAGCCTTATATACAAACAAAAAGAACAATCTTAGGCTGTTGAGAAGGTTAAGACTAATTTAATGGATTACGGTCAAGTTCACGGGTTCTGTGTTTATAGAATGTCCCTTTGATACACATATTTCCATTAAAATCTTATTTTGCAATGGGTCCTTTATTCCGTGAGTGCAGGCTTAGCAAGTTGACAATGAAATGATTATAGGACATGATAATTAGTCCTTAATATGAGTTTGAATCATCATAAAGACATCCTAGTATAAAGACCAAGGGGATTAACCTAAAATAATAACGCTAATAATTTAATATTTTCAATAGTTTGCCAGTAATTTTAGGTCTGTTATATCTCGCACCGAAAACTCACACTTTCGAATGTAGTGTAAGGTGACAAAGTACAATTTAGGTCCCATCAAATATGTTAGGGTGTTAGTTAGGAACCTTAGGTAACGTTTAGGGTTAGGGTTGGGTCATGGTTAGTGAGTAAGGGTCGGGTCATGGTTTAGGATCGAGTCATGGTTTAGAGAGTTAGGGTCGGATCATGATTAGGATCAAGTTTTTGATGGGATATGCATACTTTTTCTGTATAAAGATTTAAAGAAAATATACATACAAATATTCTAATCAATCTTCTTCAAATGGTTTGTTGTAA
>JXSR01S001916.1:26853-37368 GCA_000969725.1 Ophiothrix spiculata
TTAGGAAACCTGTCATAAAATAAAGTTAGGAACATTTATCTCCTTATGGGTATATGTCACAAACCTTAATTGTACTCCGATTACAATCACAGTGAGCTTCTGAAGTTGGCCAATTTTGACAAAAACGCAATGTATTTCAATGGAACCAAATAGCGATATTTGAGTTTCTGTTTAAGAGATTGGAAATCCCGAAAAGGCTGTTGGGCCGACGTTGATCTCTTCTCTTCATTCAATATACAGGTATCGAAAGAACAAACCAACGTTTTCTGACAAAATTAAAATGTCATTGCGATCGCAATATAGACTCACCACCAGGTATATACTGTATGCAGCGCCCCAAGATAGGTCGTCTGTCTTTGACAAAACCACACATGATGCGTCAGAAATGCTGAATACGCTTGATTTAGGTTTAACTTGAAACATATGATTAAAATCTCTGTTTTATGTGATTAAACTCTAGGTTTTTGACAGCTGTAGGTAAATCTTTGCATGTTTTTAAGATACATCAAACATCAAGCAAACAGTATATATCAAGCGGTGATAAATCCATAAAGTACAATGAGAGATTGTTCAACTAAACCTAGCCTGCTATATACAACGCAATAAGATTTGGTGTCAAAAGTTTAATTTGTGCAAATTTGCCAAATCCAATTGATAAAAGATGTTTCAACGTGAAGAGATACTAAACTCTTGTTGTTGTAAAAATGTAAAGTACATGTAGTACCATGATTGTTGTACAAATATTGAAACTTTAGCATCGAGTCTGGTTATAGTTCTACTGTATGATGATTAGATGTTGTATGACAAAAAAGTGAGATCTAAATAAGAAGTGTATCTTGGGCATCAACGTAGAATCCCATTTCATGTAACACTCTTAAAATTATCTTACTCTTGTTGAATAAAAATATTACTCAACGGTAACAGCTCATTTTGTTCAGTAAAATCTTACTCAACGTTGAGTAAACTTTGCTCAAAGTTGGGTAAAATTTCTCAACGTTGAGTAAGATGTGCGCAACATTAAGTAATATTGACTTAACCTAGTAAGATTTTACTCAATGTTGAGTAAGATTTTACTCAACAATGAGCTGTGGTCTTTTTACTCAACAAAGAGTAAAATAATTTTTAGAGTGCACACACTTAATTGTTCAAAATGCAAGGGGTGCACCTCTCTTAAGAAGTTTTGTCAAACAACAATGAACTTTAAGTTCGAATACACTTAAGACACCACACTTTATAATTCTTTTCAAGGTGCATGCTTTTCATTATGATGTCAAAACCGGTAATTAACAAAGCTTTGTATATAAACAAAAAGAACAATCTTAGGCTGTTGAGAAGGTTAAGACTACTTTAATGGATTACGGTCAAGTTCACGAGTTCTGTGTTAATAGAATGTCCCTTTGATGCACAAATTTCCATTAAAGTCTTATTTTGCAATGGGTTCTTTATTCCGTGAGTACGGCCTAGCAATGTGACAATGGAATGATTTTAGGTCATGATAATTATATTTGTCCTTGAGTGTGAGTTTGAATCAGCATGTATAAAGACATCCTTGTATAAAGACCAAGAGGATTAACCTAAAATAATAACGCTAATAGTTTAATATTTTCAATAGTTTGCCGATAATTTTAGGTCTGTCGCACCGAAAACTCACACTTTCGAATGTAGTGACACAGTGCGATTAAAGTCCCATCCAAAATTTTAGGTTTAGGGTGTAGGTTAGGAACATTAGGTTATGTTTAGGGTTAGGATTGGGTCATGGTTAGTGAGTAAGGGTCGGGTCATGGTTTAGTGAGTTAGGGTCGGATCATGGTTAGGGTCAAGTTTCATACTTTTTCTGTATAAATATTTAAAGAAAAGATACATAAATTTTTTCTAATCAGTCTTCTTCAAATGGTTTGTTGTAACATGTGGCATTCTGGAACTTCAACTCGTATCATGGAATATGGGTCATTCGATCATGGGAATGCATGTTAAGAATTATTTAAAGCTACCGGTAGAATGTAGGCTGAAGAGAAATTGTTGAGCTATATTTGCAAATTTGGAAAGTATGGTAATTTCCAGGACCAGTCACGTAAAATCCGGTAGATTTAGCAAGACGAATGCAGGTCACCTCTGTCACAAATAAGACTTTGTTTGCTACAATCGTATCAAGAGTTCCTGGTAATTCACTTGACAAATTATGATAGGGGATATTGTAATGGTATATGGAACTCCTTGTAAGACATTGATTACAGGTCGTTCAAAGCTGATGAAAGCTGACAGAATCTTCTTTTGAGCAGCATTGACAGTAACTGATTGATCCAGTTAAACCTACATTTAGCGGTCAAATGAATCTAACCTGAAATGATCTTTGACCAATTACTTCCTCGGGAATACCTAGACCTACCGCGAAGAGATCAACAAACAATTTCCAGCCAAGTGTAGTGTAAAGATAAAGATGATATATTAAAGTCTTCCAAATGGTTTGTATCAAAGATATGAAATAAGAAAAGATGCTTCAAATTCTGTGGTTATATTTTATCATTTTGTTTATCCTGATCTAATGAAGGATATCACTTTAGAATTAGACCACCGTATATCTCTTGTAATATCTTCACCGCAAGATGGTTTACTATGGGAAAATATTGGTGTATGGTAAAACCAGATGTAAAGGGATACATTTCTTTCGAAGCATTATACCATTTGAATATATGCTACAACAACCATGATTTAATATAATTCAATGACCTGTTAATCCGAATTCGTATGTGAGTTTTCGAATGTACTTCTAGAAGTATTCAAAGCTATAGCTGGCCCGGCATCTTGTTTGTGGTTCTCAATAATTTATAAAATTCTAACGTTACATGCTCTTTTGACGCAACTAACAATGTTTCTTTTTTCATTCTTTCGTTTAATTTCTTGTGTGTATTCTTTAATGTGTGTGTTGTTTTTTTTGAGGAGGACACGGAATATTTTTATGTCAAATTATTAGATTCTTTAGTACACAAATGAGAAACTATAATATTTATACATTTAACAAGAGGCTTTTATTCATCCGCAAGTAAACATAATCCCAGTTACACGCGCGCCGTAGATAATGATGCGCGAGTCACACGAGCAACGCACGATGCGTCTCCTGCAGTTGTGCTGTGTCCAGCTACGCACGCGCTTGTCTGTATCAATTCACAATGTGAAGAGGCCCGCCTATTTGGTGTTGATCAAAGTACAGAGAGTAACATGAGTTTTTGCAACACCAACGGCAACGGCAACGCCAAGTAATTGAAAAGGGTACATTAATCCATTATCAACAAATTAGTGACAAGGTGATTTCAGAAACAATCCATGTTGCCATTTGTTTAAAACAAACTCACTAATATATCAAAATGTGGGTATAAAGCATTGTGAAAAAATATATAAATCGTGGATGTGTTCTATGGATTAACGCGTGAATACCACGAATTTGTTCGTTTGATTTTACTACTGTTGACGTTGATTGTTATGGGGAATGTTAATCTGACTGCTGTAAGCAAAGCAAAGAAAAGAAAGGCATTCAAGACACCGGCCATAAATTTAGCCAATCTTTATTAAAATTTGAAGACAATAGCTGACAGAGAACATGTCGAACCCGGGATGTTGAAGGGTTTTTTTAAACAATGAAATGGAGAAGTCAAACACATTTCTGTCAAAGCTAGATAGATAAGCTTTTGGCATTTCTGATTTGAGATGGCAAATACTTACGGCACATTAATAACATGACCATGGTGCAAATGCCAGGAGCCATTGGGCTGTTGGAAACAAAGTTTGGAGTCATTATAGATAGCACCAAAAAGTTGGTGTGGTCGTCTCAAGTGTGTCACTTTCAACACCAATTCATGTTGTTTTTCACGGTTTTTACAGTGTGTGGCTCTTTGTGGAAACATAAAACATATAAGGGTTGACATACATGTATGGCCAAAGAAGCTGCATTGTAAGATGACAAGAATCTGAAGGTTTCTGACAATGTCTTTGATTTTACTTACTGTTTCTTACAGTTGACCCCATATCGACCCACACGACACTCTGTTTCGCATCGTCTGCCCTGAAAACCTGCCGGGCACAGACAATCCCCGCTGAACTGGTCGCAAAGGGCACCCTGTAGGTGAAAAAAATAAAACATGGATGAACAGACTGATACAATATAGGAAATGAGACTATAAATCTTTAATTTATTAGACGATTGGCTAGTTTTAAGCAACCAAATATCTTTCCTGATATTTATTTTCATGGAAGAAGTAAATATTAATCTTGCAGTTAAAAGTCTTGAAAGTCTATGTAGTCATATGAGTTTAAAGCTCAAATTAAAACCACTGTTCCAGCGTTAACCCGGGTATTGCAAACCATGGATTGAATCCCTGGTCGTAATGATCGCCACGTCACACTATGAATGAACTGTATTTATCAAAATTCAGAACAAGTGCTCCCCGGGGAGATGCTCTAGCTAGCCAAAATTGGACCTTTAGACACGTGACTTCAACAGCGAATAAATGAGCTGACATGACGCAACAGTTGCCACAAGTTTAGAATTCCCCTGTTTGCCGCGTTCTACACGTCTCAAATTAAGTATAACATTACAAATTTGTGTTTAGGTTTAATAACAAGTGGTCCAAACTATAGACACAGCTCACAGTGATTACATAACACTTCTTTGACGATTGAGTGCTTGATTGTGCTTGTTGCGCGGGGAATTCAAGTTGATGAAATGAGTCACGTGATAAGTTCGGACTGGTGTCCAGGAGAGGTGAAATTAACCCAACAATAGCAATTAATAACAAATTATCCATTGCACTAGCTTTGCTGATTAAAAGTAGTCATTAAGAACATCTCGATCTTCCCTTATTTTAAAGTTCTCATTCTTGATTAACAAAAATATGAATGGTTCAGTACCTGTAAACAGCTGCATTGTTTTTCACAATTCCGACCATAATGAAATCCATCGCAGGAATCGGAGCATGTTGGCCCTGTGTAACCTCGTCTACAGTAGCATGTGCCATCTACATTGTCACATTTTGCGCCTCTTTGGCAATTGCACTTTTCCAAACAGCCTTGACCCCAAGAAGTCTTTGAACATTCTGTGAAAAAGAGGGTAATAAAATGTCGAGATTTAATTTGTTACTGTGGTTATCTTAGGTGATCTAACATAACAAAGCAATTGATTATGTTCTGCAGGACACCAGATTCTCAGATATGGACACAAGAACACTAATTACATAGCTACTCAGGTGGTTAGGTTTAAGTGACATTGTGATTCATTAGGGCTGTCATTATTGATTGCTGGCCAAAGAATAGGTTTGGCAGATACATGTGGCGGATATCATCGAAACAACTGGTTAGACTCACGTCACCAAAAGATCCATAAAAAGCAAATGGTGAATAAAAACAAAGGTCTTTGATAAAAATCACGCTGCAACATTTTTCTTTAAAAACATCACAGCTTCTACTCTGAGGGATTTTCTGTGGGCAGGACCCAAGGTTGTGATTTCCAGTGGTCATCAATTGACCATCTGTCAACAACTGAACACAGGACCGGTCATAGGTGATTAACCGTTAAGTTAAGGAACTTATATATCTTTATAATATGCTAAATTGGCTTTCAAACCCCAGCAACCAATTTGGTCTATAGAACGAATAATGCAGTATCATGGTATCATCAGTTTATGTATGCAACGTAATCAGATTGTATCAGGACATAATGAAGAACCATAGCAGTTAAGCTCAGTTAAAGGGACAATTCATGATCCACTTTTCATCCTCAAGGTCACCTCTATCAACATGATCAAAACTGAGTTTTTTAGCTTATAAGAATCGTCAACTGGTATATGTTACGATCCCCAAACCATTCTTTCATACGTACTTGCATGTTTGAGAATAGTGAGAAAATGTGTCATTTTCTAATTATTGTCGGGACCCCGACAGTAATTACAACACAGTAGCCTATGGGGATTTTCAAAATGCTTAAAAGCTTGTAATTTGGAAACGTATGGTCGTAATCAAGTGAAATTTTTAGTATATATTTATGATGTACTCTTCTTATTATTATTTAGCTTGAAAACAGGAAAGGTTTTTGTCACATCAAAATCATGAATTGCACCTTTAAGTGACTTACTCCTTACTCAATTTTTGATATCATGTACTACCTATATATTTGACATGCTTTGGGCCAACTTGTGGTTATGTCTTGAAGACGTTGTCTTGTCAAAGCCTCGTATTTTGGTTGATATAATTTTCAATCAGAAGATTATCAAGAACATGTCCTGAATCCCATATGAAAGAAACTGAAAATTTAGTCTGAGCACTTATTTACATTTGGGTATTTTAAAAACAATTAGCTACGAAGCTTATTCTGTCAAAGTTTCGGTCATGAAACCGAATGAGATGAAATGAACTGTCAACGAGCCCAATGGCCACACCATCATGATAGTCTACCACGCCCAATAAATCTACCCCATATGCAATTGCACACCTTGGGTTACATATGACACTACTTTGACGCATCACTTCAACAATAATATGCATTGTACCTATGAAAAAAAAAGGTGTTTTAGTGTTTTGGTGACCAGGTTTAAACTCTTTGCATTAACTGGTGCAAATGTCGTATCAAACTCACCAGAGTGCAAAGAGAATCGTGACCCTATTGAATACAAAACACGCACTAGACCGTATGTCACATCAAATTTGTAACAAATTCAAACTTTTTGTCAAATTACCAAACAACAATACGCCTCTTTAAATAAAATTTCATTAAGTATTAAATCAACCACAATAGATCAAATTGCAGTGATTGCTCATTTCACAAAAGAGTTAATTACTTTAACCATTTATTTATTTGCTTTCAGGGGCTCTTTGGTCTAATAGGCTATGGTATGGAAATCGCTCCTTTGTTGCATTTGACATTGAGGTTTCAATGGTTGGAATGCCTCGTGGTTTGTCATAAGTATGATAAATGCACTTGAAAAGTATTGTCACCCTTTGGCCACAATATTTATTTCTAGTACCAACAATTGCTCACAACAGAATGACTACAGCAATAATTATGAAAACTAGCAAGGTATGTCGGATTATACAATAATTACTATTAAATGAACTTTGTTTACCTTATTTATTCTTAATCCCTATTAAATTTCACTTAAGTATGGGGAAGTATTTAAGTCATTAATTTATTCTTCTATCTTTTATTTTTCGTTGGTGAGTAACTGATTCCTTAGATAGATGGCGACGTCTGATTATAATCCGTTTTTTATTTCTTATTTTATTAGTTAGCAATACCAACTTAAATGAATTTATTTACAATTTTGATTCTGATTCGTGGTTGAGCAGGAAATTACCGGATTAAACTTTTGTTAATTATCTTATCAACGAGAAATGCACTTTCGGTATCAGTCAGTTCAGTCCATTCTATTTTGATATTAATGTCTGTCGTAATATAAATCAAATACCCGACGTCAACAAAATATATATACATTCGAAGGCAAAC
This sequence comes from Ophiothrix spiculata, assembly GCA_000969725.1. Lineage (NCBI taxonomy): Eukaryota > Metazoa > Echinodermata > Ophiuroidea > Amphilepidida > Ophiotrichidae > Ophiothrix > Ophiothrix spiculata. The sequence goes on from JXSR01S001916.1 coordinate 34,343, forward strand.
AATATTTTTCGTTCTTTTTATTAAGTTAATGCACTTGTTGTAGCACGCAGTCATGTACAATCAAAATGACCAATACCATTTACATGTTTTACAACTGTTTGAAAAAAAAACACCCCACAATTTTTGAATATACCAATAGAAAAGGTTCCATAAAACATGATAAAATAATTCCTACGAACGTCGAGTGTGTTCACCCAGTTTATTTCCTCGCATACAACCTAGTCTTGGGTAATGGTATATCTGATTCTCAATGTTTTTTCTTGCATAAAACCTAGTCCCGGTTATGTCTTGGTTTGTTTTCTTGTAACCTGGCCCGAAACATTCCTTGGTTTGTTTTCTTGCAAACAAGCTGTTCCAGATATATGTCGGTTTAATTTCTCACAAACAGCCCGGTCCCAAGTATCTTCGGTTTGATTCCTCAAATGCATAGTGATCCAGAGCATATCTGGGTAAATTCTCGCATAAAACATGGTCCCAGATATGTTTCGGTTTGTTTCCTCGCATACCACCTACTCCAAGATATGTATGTCTCGAGTTGTTTCTTCGCATACAACCTGGTTCCGGATGTTTCTCTGTTTGCTTTCTCGCATACCACCTGGTCCCAGACTGTCTCGGTTTGTTTTTCTCGCATGCAACCTGGTCCCGGTATGTCTCGGTTTGATTTTTCGTATACCACCTGGTCCTAGACTGTCTCGGTTTCTCGCATACCACCTGGTCCCAGACTGTCTCGGTTTGTTTTTCTCGCATGCAACCTGGTCCCGGTATGTCTCGGTTTGATTTTTCGTATACCACCTGGTCCTAGACTGTCTCGGTTTGTTTTTCTCGCATGCAACCTGGTCCCGGGTATGTCTCGGTTTGATTTCTCTCACACAGCTTGATCCCATGTATTATCGGTTTGATTCCTCATACACATACTGGCTCCCAAGTATGTCTCAAGTTAGTTTTCTCCCTTACAACCTATAGTTCAAGACATATGTCTTGGTGTGTTTTCTCGCTTACAACATAGTCCCGGGTATGTCTCTTCTCGCATACAATTTGGTCCCTGATATGTCTCAGTTTGTTTTCTCGCATTCAACTTGGTCCCTGGTATGTCTCAGTTTGTTTTCTTGCATACAACTTGGTCCCTGATATGTCTCAGGGTTTTTTCTCGCATACAACCAGGTCCCTGGTATGTCTTGGTGTGTTTTCTCGCATACAACTTGGTCCCGGGTATGTCTCAGTTTGTTTTCTCGTATACAACTTGGTCCCTGGTATGAGTTTGTTTTCTCGTATACAACTTGGTCCCTGGTATGTCTTGGTGTGTTTTCTCGCATACAACTTGGTCCCGGGTATGTCTCAGTTTGTTTTCTCGTATACAACTTGGTCCCTGGTATGTCTTGGTGTGTTTTCTCGCATACAACCTGGTCCCTTGTATGTCTGGGGTGTTTTCTCGCATATAACTTGGTCCCTGGTAGGTCTTAGTTTGTTTTCTGGCATTCAAACTGGTCTCGGATATGTCTAGATTTATGGTTCTAGATGCACAATTTAATGACATCAATGTTATGTGTTACAAACAAATTTATTGTATGAATGCATATTTTGCTTCTGGTGGAAATGTTGTTATACTTTTATGAAATTATTAGGCTGGTAAAGAATGTCATATATAAGTGAACCATCAGTGTGGTTAATATTTTTTCTGAACACGGCTTTAACATACAAAAACAACTTGTTTAGTCTATTAATAGATGTCATACATCAAAATTGACAATGTTTACTCTCACTCTACACTTGAACCATAGCTGAACTTTGATCCTTTCATATTTTTATGTGCAATTAGTTCACAAGTTTTGACATTATTTTTCACACATATTGACAAAATTACACTCATGGGAAAAATTCCTCACACTAAATTTGTCTCAACAACTACGTGATTTCTAGTTTTAATGATAAGATTGTATTTATGAACCACACTGATTTATCTAATTGTCGAAAGAGTGAATCATTTCAGTACAAAAATGTAAAAGATAATGGACTGGTATGAAACAGGTGATAAACAACATGCAATTTGCTTTTATGACTGTACAGGTGCACTGATGATTATTTATATCAGAAGCAACTATTTTTACCATGTTTTGCTTAGTTCACCGAGTTCGGTAAAGTACTCGCTAACCAAAATGGTTCATGAAAGTTAAGAGACTATCTGGATAAGTTTTGGATATGCCCATGTATCAGAACAATTCAGTATAAATTGAATCAGCCTATTCAAGCCCTGTTTGTACAAAAACAAAATTGATCAAAAATATTTTTGACAATCTCCCATTAAAGCTCAGCATTGTTAAGCTATTAGTCATGCAATCCAGGTTATGTATAAGTATCCCTTACATTTGATTAGTCTAGACATGATAGAAGGAATTCTATACGATTTTTTTTGTTTTGGTGTCAGTAAAAATAGTTTAATTTGATTTAATGTAATTTGTTTCTTGCTGGCAAAAGTGTGATGGTGGAATATTAATAAAGAATATATATCTTAAATATTTTGCCTGTATTAAAGTGTTCCACAACTTGATATCTTTGCACTCTTTTCTATCATTGATTTACATGACGTAATAATCTATATTTGCAATGAATCTAAAATATTACATCGTTGTTTAAAAAGAAAACCCTATATAAAAACATGCCCGTTGACATGACTTTGACGCCTCTAAATATACCTTTCCGACAAGTTCCTTTTTTAATTTGGACCTTGATTTTGATCTCACATTATAAATTGGAACATCAAACTTCCATGGTAAAAGTGAACAACTCTAGTTGCTTATACGCCCACTTTATCAACTTTATACGCCATGTTCTGGGGATTAGGCGATATCCTTTTTTAAACGTGCCAATGATAGCAAACTGTTATATAAATAAGATTTGGTACTTTACCTTCCCCATTACCTCGTTATATGATGATGGACGAAATTAAACTGACCTCAGGTAAAGTTAGGAATACACCTTTGCATAGTATCCCTTTTGTAAGGGATAATGTATTTTTATACAAATGGTTA
>JXSR01S001919.1:54978-71629 GCA_000969725.1 Ophiothrix spiculata
AAATTTCGTATTACCCTTCTGGCAAATTTAACAGGGTAATACGAAAATATCTTTTATTGCTTGAAAATGACAATTGACCAATGATATTACAGTATTTGTATCTACTGAATGATAAGACGATTTATCTGTCTTGTGCATTTATTGGAATTCGCTATAAAAGTGATCACATAATAGTCTAAGAATGACAATAGCAACTGGTCCAAACTACGCACAATGCTTACATAGACTCTTGGCTATTGGACTTTTTGCATGAGAAATTCAAACTGATTGATGCTAAAACCCACACTAGTACGTCGGGGAAGTAGTGACGTCATAATTTATGTTAATCACCCAACACGTGCGTTTTGGACCCAAACAAACGGTGCGACCATTTTTGCCACACGTTAAGTCTACGGGGAAAAAAGTCAGACTCCTATTTGATACCATAACATTCGTCTAAAACAAAAATAAGGGAAAACATGCAGACCTGTTATGCTAAAGGTTGTGTTCACAAGCCAGGCTGGACCCCTGCCGTTATTTTTGTTTTTCAACCGAGAAAAATCAGTCTGCTTTGTATTTTTACGTACGCCTATACTGTTAATAAGTATGATCAATGGACATAATCATTTGTTTGGGTCCAGATCGCACGTGTTGGGCTAATTATCATAAATGTGACGTCACTACTTCCCCGGCGTATAGGTTGGACTGGTAAATCGGGAAATTAATCCGATTAGGTATCACTTTTACAGAGAATAGCTTGAGCAATTACACATAATGCAATCATTTATTACATTTTAAGTCATTCATTATATTATTAAATATATACAATTATGCACAAAAAGCTTATCAAGTGGTCCGAGGGGTATATCCGAGAAATTTTGAAACAATTTGTATAAAACTATACCCTTTTAACTCATTTTTGTGCATGAGCATGATGTCCACCTTGTAATGACAGTGCCTCCCCCCCCCAGGGGAAAAAGTTCATAAACTCCCACATGTTAGCAATATTGCAACAGCAATTTGATTATCATTCTTCACATTTCAGTTTGGCGGAACTCACAATTCGGATATGTATCCGAATTTGGATACCCACATACATTTTGTATCCAAATTGCGATACTCGTATCAGAATAAGGATATGGAGGGGTATCTGAATTCTGATACGCCTGTCGTGGCGCTGGAAACAAATCGATAGCGAAAGCTGGCAAGTACATGTAGAACATCTTTCTTGCATTTATGATAAATTTATCTGTGGAAATGTCATTACCATCTGTGCAATTCCAGCGGGACAGCTTCGAAACATGTCCTGATAGCTCCTTATCACAGAAGGCAAAATAATTTGGCCAAAACCTTCTTAGAATTTAGATGACAAATGATGATAATGTTATTGACTTTCATACATACCAGTATGGTGCGCTGCGAAGCTGAATATTAATTTCAGCTGATATCCCGTTTCAGCTGTTTTTAATCCAAATTCGGATACGGGTATCTAAATTCGGATACGTATCCGAATTTTAATCCAAATTCGGATACGGAGTATCTAAATTCGGATACATATCCGAATTGTGAGTTTCGAACTGATTTGGTTATTCATTTGTGCTTAAAAGTACATTTACAGTTTTACTCAATCAGAGTTGCAAAATGCTTATTATCATTTGAAACCAAGATCCCCTAAACCATGAAATATCACTCAACCTTCAGAGTCTATAAAAAATGCACTAACATTTTTGGTGAAAAAATAGTAGCCAACCCCCCCACCCTGTCACGGTGTATCTAGACATATTCCTCATCTGATTCGACCGGTTGCCTCTTAGGTTTCTTGTTCTTCTTGCCAACTATTCCCATCAAGGCCTTGGACATGTAATAAGGCTTCTCTGGTGAACCGTCATGACGCTCCAAATCTTCCACTGGAAAAAAAATGAAAATGGTAATAAAGTAATCACAATTTTGTAGGCTCTTTGGGTGATTAAATGAAAATTTAATTCGGGGATATGTTGGAGAAGGAAACATATATTAAGATCAGTAATATCAGAGAGCAGAGATGTTATAGGGGTAGATACTTGTGGGGCATAACCTCCACATATTAGGATGTGCCACTGACTACCCCTTCCACAGGATACAAACAAAAAGACCCCATATGCATGAGGAGAAGTATGAACATAGATCAAACATTCAAAGTTTTGTTTTTAATTTTAATTAATTGAACTTTCTGAGGATGATGCGAGAGAAAGAAAAAGCGAGTACAGTCGTTGTTTATGGTTTTAGTGACACACCAGAAAATGCCTTTCCTATCCTTTAATATGATAAAAATGGGAGTGCTTTTCTCATATCTAAAATTCGTAGATGAGTACGGGCAATATGGGGTAAAAGGACGACATGTATTGTATAAATAGTCCAAATTTGAATAGGGTATCACACAGGGATTGTTGTATTTTAGAGACACTGAAAATAATTATAGTGTTGTACCATGGAGTTATCTTGCTGCCCTCAAGTTGTAATTCTGTGATCAGGTCGATTTTGGTAAAATCATGCTGGCGGAATAATGTCTGACTATTTTTCAAATAAAACGTCAGAAAATGAAAGACACTCAAATTAAACAATGCAATATGAAATCTTCATATTTTATTACACATTTTGACTAATATTCAAGCTTTTTAGAGCAGGTTCTGTGGATGGCCCGAGAGCAAATATTCCGCCTATGGCTTTAGTGACTTCCCAGTAGCTATTTAGTGGTGTAGAACCTTAAGTCACTCATCTTATCTAAGGCTAGTTTCAGATAGTGGATTAAAATGAGCAAATACGAGTTTCCTTCCCTGGAATTAATTTTCTTTGGAAGTCTCGATCTATCATAATTCCCTAGACGAAACTGATTTGAACTTCTAAATGGAGAGTACCACTTCCATTTGTGTATTCGTAAGAGCAAAACCCTGTAATCTGGATTTATTATTTATATTAGATGGAGAATTGTAATATTGAGTTTAGTAACTTACTGAATGATAAGAACATGGTATCCACAGCCATATCAAACACACTGAAGAACCCTCTTGCTATGGCAAATACACCTAGGGCAATAACCTGTTGCAGAAAGAAGTAAAAACTTTTGGTCAGTATAGACCATATCAATAATTGACATAATCCTGCCGTTGATGGGGTAAATCCACAGAACCGTACGGGGAATCGGAACTCAGAACGAGGCCAAGTATGATAAACACACTACTTGCTCTCGCTCTGAGTTCCGTTCCCCGTCCGATTCTGTGGATATACCCCATCATCTGCGGGAGTAGGTCAATTATCGATATGGTCTATATAGGCAAGCATGGACATCCTGGCGTCTTGTTTACATCCTGGACCTTTGTCCGATATAGTGCGGTGAAAACAATCTCCGACTCCCCATTCAACTCAATGGAGAAAATGATGGCTCAGTCTCAGAAATTTTGATTGATTCTAGCAAATTTTAAAAATAATTTTGATTCCAAGATCATGTGAGATGTGTTGAATTCAAATCACAACAAGATGACAAACAGCTCATCATTTCACAGATTTCCTGCTCACTAAAAAAGAAAGAAAATGAAGGAATGTCTGGCTGAAGTACTGATTGTTTTCACCGCACACAAAGTTCAATGCAAGTTATTTTTAGACCACTGTGCTGCGTATGATGTAGGTCCACTTTTGGCCCAAGCATCACAAAACTGTTAAGAGTTCCCTTTCTTAGCATCCATAAATTACCTGGATCATCCAAACATGGTTAGAAAATCAAGGAGAATCCAACAAGGCATGTAAAAGTTTCTCACTAACAGGCCTGCTCACTAATCTAACTTTAGATTTAGAAAATCCATGTAAGATTCTACCAAATTTGTCCAGTTTGTATACAGATCAATACATAAAAAGAAAAAAAAAGTCCATGGATTCTTGCACTTTTTACAAATTTCTGACCCTGTTCAAACTCTTCTACTTTAATTATCAAGACACTTAAGGTCCCGATGGTCAATTGATATCCCCTCAAACTGATGATGATCTCATATGAAAGTTTTATCTAATACTTTATGTGGGGAATAGAAGAACAAAAAATGCCCACTGACAATCGTTTACTCTGAGCAGTGAAAATTACTCATTTACTAGGAACAGCTAGAGTATGAAGATCAATTTATATAGGCCAAAACCCGGGGCCAAAACATACTTCTTATGAGCTACCAAATACTTGGTGCATCAAGTCTTTGTTACCTAATAATATAATGCATAATTCAATGTGTTTTCTAATAATAACAACGGGTTGGTGATGAAAAATCACCACACAGTTTTGAAATAATGCTAAACATAGGCACAAAATAGGCCAAAAATCATTTTGGGCCAATTTTGGACTAAGTTTTGGCAATATTTAAAAAAATAAGTCAAAAATCAAAAATTTGAGAAATTCATTCCTAGACATGTGTTTCTAGATTCTAAAAAGTAAAAAAGGTCCAACTTTTAAGCCTACTTTTGCAAAATTTAGTTAGGTTGTTTACAAATATATTGGACCAAGAACAAGTGTTTTTGGACCTTGGGTTCAAAATCATACATTTTGGTCCAAAACTGACCTATCCATATCATCTTCGCAAACCCACATCTAGAAATGTATACTTTGATATGGATTTACTTATTGGTTGCTGAGTTACAAAGCTTAAAATATTTCTGAAAATAAGGGGTTACTGTGACTTTAAAGCAATACTATAAGATTTTGATCAGAAATGGTTTTGAGTAAAAACATCCAAGATGAAGGAATGCGACTATCTAAAAGCGTTTTCAAGTGTATTTTGTCAAAACTTGTTTTGCCACTGACAAATGGATAAAAAAACTCATGCATGCTTTCCTATAGTATAGATACTAATACAAGTGGAATTAAATTTGGGATCCCAAATTTAATTCAACAAAATGACCATAATAAAAAAAGCAAGCATATTTAAGCCAAATCGTTTGGAGGGTATTAATATCTACCAAAAACAAAGGTAATGAGCTAAACAAGATGGTTCGCGAACCAGTAGTCTTGCCTGCGTATCGACCGCCTATTGAATTGACTGCTCTTTTAATCATTCAATTGTGGGGTGGAGTAGGGTAGGGTAGGGTAGGAGTTGGGTATGTGTATAAAGGGCTGTCTTAATTGATTGCTACATAATTATTCAGTGGTGGGGTTGGATGGGGTAATTTCAGCTGGAATAAGTGCACTGTAGGCCCAAGTACAATAATAGGTTTTTTTTGGTTTGTAAAAATATGCTATTAAATCTATATTTCATACATTTATCTTTGAAATCAGACAAATTGAAAATTTGACCCCCAACAGAAAGGTTGAACGACGGGGTCACCATTGAAACATTTGATCGCTGGTCCAAGACGAACAATTTGACACCTTAATCTTTAAAATTGGACAAAGATGAAAATTTGACCCCAAGGGAAAGGTTGGACGATGGGGTCACTATTGATACTTTTGATCGCTGGTCCAAGACGAACAATTTGATACCTTAATCTTTAAAATCCGTAATCTTTAAAACAGGGTCAACATTGACACTTTTGATCGCTGGTCCATGCAGACAAACAATTTGACACCTTAATCTTTGAAATCGGACAAGTTAAAAATTTGATCCCAACGGAAAGGTCAGACGACGGGGTCATGGTGCACCATTGATACTTTTGATCGCTGGTCCAAGACGAACAACTTGACACCTTAACCTTTGAAATCAGACAAAGTTGAAAATTTGACCACAAGGGGAATGGTCGGACAACGGGGTCAACATTGACACTTTTGATCGCTGGTCCAAGATGAACAATTTGACACCTTAACTTTTGAAATCGCACAAAGTTGAAAATTTGACCTTTCTTTTGACCTTTGACCCTAACGGAGTGGCATTTTAACCCCGGGGGACCACTCAAGTATAATATTGCAGGTATAGCGTGACCACAGATTTTCAAAACACCCCGTAAATGGTGGAGGGTTCTGAAGCCAAAACACCCTTTTTCCCCTATTCCCACTCTAAATCGGAATTTCATCGATACCGTTTTCACACTAGGGTTTGAAAAAGTACCGTATTTCTTGAAAATTGCTGTTTTTGATACCATAAACAATGTCACCTGATTCACCCTTCAGTCCTCAAAAACAACCCTAATTCACCTTTTTCTTTGTCACGCTATGCCTGCAACATAATACTTGAGTCCCTCCTTGGAACTTATAACCTTGTCGAGCAGAGCTGAGAAGATCGCTTACCAAAATGACAATCCAGTAGTACTTAATTTCTGGTACGGGTAGGATATCGTGAACAACGTTGATCTGAACGCTGAAGTAGAAGAATAGACCTACGGTAATGGAGCTCACTATACACATGGTACCAAGAAAGAGCAGGAAATTGGTGACTTTGTTTACTACTGTTACTCTGAAAAGAAGGTAAAGAAACATTTTATCATTAACTTAACAAACACATAACATATTTTAACAACTTTTTAAAATCATTGAAACACTTTATTGTTCTTAAAATGTTACATGTTAGCTGGGATTCTGAAAAAATTGCCACCAATCAATCAATCAATCAATCAATCTTTATTTCCATTAAAAATACAGTACATCAAAAAGCAACAGAAATATAAACCAAAATGGAGGAGTAGACCAGAAAGCCAATGAGGCCAGAAATTAGCCTACCCCTTACAAAATGAACAACAATAACAACAACAAAAAAATAAAAATAAATAAGGACCTAGACGTACAAACAAGACAAGGACACAAGACGAGCTTGATAGTAAAATGAGAATTGGCTAATCATGAATATAGATTTGAATAATAGATTCTTTCATTTCTTTGCGAAATTGCTTTATTGATTTGGATTCTTTAATACTAATTGGAAGTGAATTCCAAAAAATAGGACCGGTTGTGCGAATGGCACGATCTGAAAATGTTTTCTTATTGTTTGTAATTTTAAGATTGTTGACATGTCTTGTTTGATAATTGTGGACTTGACTGCATTTAGAAAAAAAAAATCTTTAAAGGAAGTTGGTAATTCGTTAATGTAAAATCTAAACATGAATACCCCTAGTTCCACTTTGTAGATATTATTAACAGTTATAAGATCATAATTGTGAAAATACAATACACGAGAACTGTAGAAATGCACAATATGCCGGGGAAGTAGTGACGTCATAATTTATGTTAATCACCCAACATGTGCGTTTTGGCCACACGTTAAGTCTATGGGGAAAAAAGTCCCGACTCCGATTTTATACCATAACTTTTCTCTCTAAAAAAAAAAAAAGGGAAAATATGCCGGCCTGTTATGCTGAAGATTGTGATCACAAGCCAGGACTGGACCCCTGCCGTTATTTTCGTTTTCCAACCAAGAAAAATCAGTCTGATTTGTATGTTAACGTACGCCTAGCTATTCTGTTAATACAGTTAATACATATGATCAGTGGAACCACTCAGGACATGATCATTTGTTTGGGACCAGATCGCACGTGTTGGGCTAAGGCCCAAATTATAGTCCTTTTTGAGCTACCAAATATTTTGTGTAACAAGTCTTTGTTATCTTATAATCTAGTAATATAATTTCAATGCATCTACTAATCAATAACGGATAATTGGTGCTATAAATCACCAAAATTTTCACCAAACAAATTTGGTGAGAATGTTCTGTGATTTGAACACCAATTATCCGTTATTGATTAGAAGATGCATTGGAATTATATTACTAGATCATAAGATAACAAAGACTTGTTACACAAAATATTTGGTAGCTCAAAAAAACTATAATTTGGCCCTAATTATCATAAATGTGACGTCACTACTGTAATTACTTTTCTCTTTGTAACAGAAAATATAAAGGTACAAAACATTCAATTGTGATGACTCACCCCGAAAAGGGGGACTATGCGACAGAACACTTTTTGAGAAACTGATGAAAATAGACAGCAAAAAATAAAGAAAATAATAAGAATTTCCAGCAGTTTTTCTGTTGTAAAATTTGATCGCCTTGATCAATTTCAACAAGTAAGGTGTCATTTTAAAGTTTAGAAAATGATGTAACAGATGAAATGATAAAATTGAAATTGATATCATCTTCAAAGTCCCCCCTTTCGGGGTGATCCATCACAATTATACCAATAAACAAATTATTTATTGATAACTTCTTGTTTCAAATTCATCCTTTAAATGTGATTTCCAAAGGTTTTCAAAAATGAGAATCAAAAGCAGATTACATGCAGGCAACTGGAGGAAATCTACATTTCAAAGATTTCTTCCATTTAATTTTATTCTACTCTTACTCACTTTTACCCAATTCCTACTTTCTAAATCTCCAGAAATATGCAGTACTGAATATTAATTAATTTTGAATCTGTTTATTTATACCTTAACCCTTTCAATCCAATAGAACGCCTGAGTGTTTTCACATATGGAAAAGTGGTCTCTTCTGCCTATGCTCAAAGTAACCCAATTATATAACATATAGACAAATTAGGTCTTTTTGACTTTCGCATGACATAAGAAAAAAACACACATTATTTTTCTTTGGTTTCCTTCAATTCCAAACAACATATTTACAACCACTCTCCTGAAATTTTGTTCAATTCTGTTAAGAAACGTCCTCGTTATGAAGTTAGAACACTCTTAACACGCCTATATTGCAATTCAGGATCAAAAGGGTTAAGGCTGGGGTAGACCTTCAACTAGCATGAACAGTTTTTTAACTCTAACTCTCAAACTAATTGCATAAACCATATAAAAGTATACATTTTTAGAAGCGGATTTTTACCCTGAATATGATGATTATATCAGTTTTTGACTAAAAATGTCAATTTAGGCAAAAAATGCCAAAAACTATATTTTTTGCCCCAACATTTCTGGAAAGCGTAACTGAAATTTGCCTTCGTGAAATTTTAAACTTTTTTGCTTTTTGGAATTTAGACACAAATGTCTAGGAACGGTTTTCTCAAATTTTTGATTTTTATCTTATTTGTTGAAAAAATGCCAAAAATTGCCATTTTGGTGGCAGCGGTGGGATTTTTTGACATATTTTTGTTATTTTTTGGAAAACTAAGGTACAAATCAAAAATTTGAGAAAACCGTTCCTAGACATTTGTTTCTAAATTCCAAAAAGCAAAAAAGTTCAACATTTCATGAAGGTAAATTTTAGTTAGGCTTTCCAGAAATTTTGGGGCAAAAAATACGGTTTATGGCATTTTTTTGCCAAAATTGACATATTTGGTCAAAAACTGATATCATCATCATGTTCAGGGTAAAAATTTGCTTCTAAAATGTATACTTTTATAATTAGTTTGAAAGTAAGAGTACAAAAACGGTTTATGCCATTTGAAGGTCTACCCCAGCCTTAAATCTCAGAACATGAATTTAATTTTCATGTTATATCAAAAAGTGTCACAAAAAGTGGACCAAAATGACAAAATTTAAAATGTGACATACAGAAAAATCTGTGGAGCACTGTGGAACAGCACAACGGCTTTTACGTAATGCCTTTGTTATAATTGCTCTTAATGCAACTGGTGTACTAAGGGTTACTTGGTCATTTTGTATCAACTTTTAACGGTGGCTGTTTACAGAACTAGCTGCATCTGTAGACGTTAAAGTTAGTTTAAAATGGTTTCGAAAATTGCAAGTGTATCATCTGCAATTTCAGATTGATGGAATATTGTAAATGAATATAACTTTTCCAAGTTATGGGTTTCCTAATAATGCTGTAATCTGGGAAAAGATTCTTGAAAAATACATGATATGTGACCCGTCACATCAAAAGGTACCTTAAGGTCGACATAGTAAATTACGAGATACGGGCCATTGAAGCTGAGCATAGTCAAAAATTACGTCCAAGGTTGAATTTGTAATTTCATCAGAAGGTTTATCTTTGAAGTGTATTCTATCATATTAACCAGGTTCCAACATCCAAAACATAAGAAATATGTGTTAAAAACCAAGATAAAAATCCTCTTTTCCATTCAAGTTTTACTAAGTACAAAAACTTTAAACTCGATTTTCTCAGAATTATAGTTTTCCGAATCAGCCAGATGCCTTTTACCAATTTGAATGTAACTTTGCAACCAAACATCCAATAACCAAAGGCAAGGTGTCATTTTAAAGCTTGAAATCTCAGCTTTCAGACATGTTTGTTTCGTAAAGCGACTGGGTTTCTTTCAGACCACATACATCATAATAAATAAGCTTATGCGACGAAAAAAATAAACTATATTCGATCTTTTAAAATCAGCCATTTTTTGTCCAAAATTGATAAATTTTTGCTAAATTTTGTTAGAAAATTTCTTATGTAATTTGTTATTATTTTTTCTCCCGTTTTTTCTGATTTTTGGGTAATTTTGGGGCAAAAAATTTAAGAAAAAAAAAATTTCGCCTGACCGACCCTACTTGAAAGGTCTGCCCGCCCATTAAACAGGTTTTTTTTTCGTCGCCTCACCTCAGAATATTTCTCATTAATAAGTAGAATGCCTGTTGTGCTGATGTGCAGAAATTCTTGCCATAAATTGCAGTCTGTAAAGAAATAACACATTGTATGATGAGATGATAATATGTTCATGTGAGAAATCGTCTTAAAGAAGCTTAGATGAAAAAAAATAGACAAAGGAAAGCTGGTATGAGTTATTCAGAGCTGGGGAGGGCAAAGGAACCCATGAACTACCTTGGGTGGGGCTGACACGATGTTGGGGAGGAATTTAAAATGGAAAATATAATAGAAGAGAGTTCTAAAAAAAGAAAGTGCAGATATTCCGAGAGCGCTTGTCCTCTGGACCCTGCCAGGGCGTTGCTTCTGACTCCTACCTGTTATTGCTTAACGTTCTTTAAGTGACACTTTAATATCTTAAACCGGGCAACACCTCCACTAGCTCCGCCTTTGGAGTCATTGGCAGACAAAATTTCCAAAGTCATGTCCTGAAGATTTTAGCCTACTTCACGTGCACAAATATGTGCATTTTTTTCATTGTTTTTACAAGGTTATAGCAAAAACTTGTAATTTCAACTACAGCTTTTTTTTTAAGCACTTGCTAGACACCGTCAAGTACATAAAGATATGCATAATAGACTGATAAATCATGTTGGAAAAAAATTAAAATTTGCATCTTACAAGATCTTGAAGACCATGACTGCAACAACTCAAAATAATGATGTTATTTGGTCTTCAAATCATTTTGGCCACCCCCACCCCAAAGTTGCCAACCCTATTCCAAGATGTTACCTTTAAAACATATACTTCTAAGTGAGGTGCAGGATTGTGTCTTTTTGACAAAAATTACACATTCAAAAGCAATATACTCCATTCATTTTTTCAAGAATGATGCAATTCTACAAATAGATACAATACAGCACCTGGGTGATCTGGTAATCTTACCTCTATGTAAGCATTTTTGTTCAAGAATTTGAGGAATTTGAAGCAGAAAAAGCATTTGATACATTGCAGCATATATCTGGCGAGTTGACTCTGGGTTCCTTTGAGTCTGACTTGGACATAGTCTATGAGGTATCGGATAAGCTTAATCACAGCTAGGATTAATGACCCAAATGCAATGGTGCCAAGATGATACCTGAAAAAGAAGGCAAAAAAAATGGTTATTATCTCGATATCACCTTTTTAAAACCTGATATTACAAAGTTGTCATGTCAACAGATATACAATTAAACATTCAAAGATCCCAGTAATTAAAGGTCTTGTGCTGGGTTTTCATCCCTTTGATCTCAAGATTCAATGGTAAACCAGACCAGAAGCCCGGGAGGGGCGGGCAGTCCCATTCTGGAGGTGATGCGTATGTATAAGGGTCAAAAGACCCCCTTTTTCAGCGTTGCTGTCACCCAAAGACCCGTAATTGTTTTACAACTGCATGTGCTCTCACCCAAAGACCCCATAAATTTTCATATTTTTCTCTCGCCCGATTGCCAAATTTTGCTCTCCGAATGTCAAAAATCATGTTCTCACCCAATTACTTCTCATCTTTTGATCAATCACTGCTCTCATATTTGTGTATTTTTCTCTCTCCAAATGCCAAAAATCATATTGAAACCGTATCCATTTCATATTTGACTCACCCCCCGGGACCAGAAGTATTAATCAGTGATAAGGGAATTGTATATAAATCTCCATCGGGCATGAAATTAGAATTTCCAGTTTCTTTTGTCACGAAGAACGGACTGATATTAAAATTGTACCATTTGTTACTAAGTTGGATTGGGAATGCATGGTCAGCATGGTGTTTATATAATTCCTTTATGGACTATCCCCGGCCGGGGGACTATCCAGACTTGTTCTTTTTGCATGGGCTTGGTGTTCCATGACTTTGTCATGAACACCCATGTGTTCCCTGTGGATTAATATGGACAAACAAACAAAATGGTGTAAATTACAAATATTTCCTTTCAGGTGGCCTAGCACAGAAACGGTGTTGGACACGATGTGAGCTGACATCATCGGTGTTGGACACAATTTCAAAGTATTTATCCCAGGCTTTTAGCATACTTTTGGTGTACTGTATCTTGCGCTTTAATAAAACGTGATCTTATGTGAGTCATTTTTATATTCACGCATAAAGACCATGCGTATCACTCCTGACGGCGCGGGCTCAAAGCTCACAGTGCTTAAAGCATCAGTCATTGCTAAAAAAGGTCAATTTTTTGCCTAATTTTGCTTAATATCTCAAAAAGTAAGTCAGTGACCTTATTTTTTTATTACGGATATAAGAACTATATAAGGATCAAAACATATGTGAAAAAGAGAAGAAAAAAAAATAGAGCTGTTTTAATTATAAGTGTTTTTGTCTTATTTATTTTGATTTTACTATAGAAGTCAATGGCAAAAAGTGGTAAAATATAGTGTTTTTAAATGGATTTTTCTCAAAAACCAAGTTGGTGACCCCCCCTTTTTTTATTTCAGAAATGTGAGCAGCACATATGAAAACACCATATATCAAAAAATAAGAAAAATAAATAGAGGAATTCTATCTGTGCTATGCCATCTTAATGCCACAAATCATGATAACAGAGACTGACAAATGACTTATATGGAAACTAGGAAGGCGTGAAAAGGGGGTCTTAAGGGCCGCACATACCAATATTACCTTTCTAAGTCAGTGAATTCCGTGGGAGGGGGGGGGAAAGAGTTCGGATAAACGAGTTTGTATTGAATACCTACCTTATCGCCCACCAGAATGACCTTGCCAATGGGAGATCTGGGACATCAGAACTTTTATCATATGCCCAGAAATAAGATGCAAATGCTCCAGCTAGTGTGATTTGGGTTAGAGCGATGAAAAAATTTGAAATCCAGAAGAGGCCGAACAGATTTGCAAACTGTAGGTATATGGTATAAAACGGTAGCCCGTATGACACAAATACACATGCTGCTGTGGTAGCGTTTACATTGTAGGTTTCATTAAATGTCTGAAAAAGATAAACACAATTAAAATATTTAGTATCATCATTGGATTATTATTTCTTTTGATATTGTCATACTTTTTCAATTTAGATGGTATAAGAAGATTTGATACTGTATGTAAGACCTTGGGTATTTTAAAAACTGACAAGAAAAGGTTTCACAAGTGACTCACAGACGACTAATACAGGTCTAATTTTCAATTTTGCAACAAAAATTTAATATAAAGTAAGATTTTCAAAGATATTTTACAACATTTGTCCATGTCTTAAAAACAAAATTAGCCCAAAATAATACCAAAATCACATATAATTTAGGTAAACAAATATTAATAAGCAGTGATTTGGTCTTAATCTTCCTAATCAATTATTACTAGTCTCTTACACAATACACAACCAACAGTTCATAATGTTGTAGAATACAAGGGATATGCTATGGATCTTGTCACAGAAGCTCACAGAGTGGTTGTTTCTGGTTACATACTTCAAGGTATATAGTATAGCTATGCCAATGTCAACCAACCTTTTCATCACATTCGGTTCCATTTGCCAGTGAGAAATCTGGTGGCGCATTGTATACTTCATACCTTGCTTCATGGGATGTAGCTAGGTAACTGGAATCTTTAGTTAAGGCAAATGCTAATATCACATACCAGGAAAGGCAAAATATACTGGTTTTGAACAACTTTTGACTAAGAAACAAAATGCTATAACTATTGTCTGTCATCTGAATCGTAAGTAGTCAACTTTGAGAAATTTATTTTGATATGCCTAAATTCATAAGGCCCCACAAAAAAGTTGTTTGGTTGTCCTCCACCGCCCGCCCCTATTTTTTGAAAATGGAAAACAGTTGTTACTGTATAAAGTATACCGCGCCTATATATTTATGAATTTTCAGATATCCAAAACAAAGGTTTTTTTTCTTTGAGAATTTTGATCATTTGAAAATATTTTTTATGTTGTTGTTTTCATTTTGCTTACATTGTACAGACTGTCCACGAATGATTTATACCTGACTATCGGATTTTTTTTGTGAAGCAGTGGTTAATGTTTTGGTCAAATCTTGTTAATTTTTAAACTAATCATGTCTTTAGCTTTCTGAAGAATTTTGAATTTTTCAAAATCGCATGTTCCTGTGGAAAGTTATAGAGATTTTTCCAAACATGGTATATTTTGCGAATTGTAAATTTGTAATCAGAGAAATTATCGAACTTAAACATTCAATTAAAACCTACTACACTGACACCCTTTACTTTTCTAAAGTTAAAACGTGAAATACAATGTAAGTTTTATTTATTGGCTGTGATGAATATAGGATATAAAGGGTGTCTTTGGCATGTTTAGGAAAATAAATGACGAGTTTGGTTACGGTTGAACAGCTTTACAATAGCCAGTACAAATAATGTAAGATGTTACATGTACTCGCCTAAGGGAAACCTACCTGGAAACTTAACTTTACATTTGACCATGTTGACATTGCTAATTACAACCGAAGTTAGTTTAAATGGCTATTATGGGTAACAACGCAATATTAGGACTAGAATTTGTCGACGGAACTGTGATTCCTCAACTTGCCCGCCAAAATGGTGTCCTGCTCCATATCTGATTAAGTCTATCTCGCTAATCTGAGTAGGAATAGATTCAGAAGTCTGCAAGGTAATGCTTCTTGTAGATCTTAGAAAATTACAAAAGCAAAGAAAGAATATTTGAATTTGGTCAAGTTGTATTCATTACACTTCACAAGCTTTAGTAAGTTTGCATGTTACACGTATTTATTCGTATTATACCCGCATTTTTATAGGTCAAAATCAGGTTTACATCATTTTTCAATTACGTCATCATGCAAAGCAATGAAGCGTGATATTTTGATGAAACCTATAGAAAATGTAGAAGACTTATTCACTATTGTAGGAAAGCTGTTAGTTTTATGAAAAATTATGATTTAACATTTTTTCTGATTTTTTGAAACTGGGTATAAATCATTCGTGGACAGTCTGTAATACTGTTTTTAAACTTGTATAAAGAGATTTTTCGGTACAGTAGACTTATTTGCATCAGGCCATAATTTGGTGTAGCTTTGACTTACATTTGAAAAAAAATTCTTTAAAAAAACCCAATCTGCCCGCCCGCACTTGCACCAAAAAAAGTTGCGGAGGACAACCAAACAATTTATTTTTTTTGGCCTAAGTAGTCAATTTTGCCAAAGATAAATTAATTTTGCTATGCTTGAATTCTCAATTAATTAAAAAGAACATTGCAGAATATAACCAATAAAAAGACATTCTTTAACTTTGAAAAATTAATTTGATTGAGGTGGAAATTAGAATTTCATCATAGTGGACAGGGGCGTGGCCAGATTTTTTGGACAGGAGGGGCAAACAAATTTCTTTTCTTTTTCTTTTTTCAGTGGATCAATGTCTTTTGACAAGCAAACAAAAGGGGGTTGCAAACATTCTCAATAGTTTTGGGCACATTTTCCACAAAATTTTGTCATTCACACAGCAAAAACACCCAAAAGGGGAAAATACAATTGATGGGCATGTAACGGTCATTTTTTGGGTCCATAAAGACCAAATTTTACAGGATTCTTTGGTCCTTTTTGTCACAATTTTTTATTAAATTTCCTGTTCATGGTTCATTTCTTCCGAAATATTGCACAAAATTTCCTAATTTCCCCCCAAATTTTTCTGCCCCCTTTTGCCACTACCTGGCTATGCAACTGATGATACTTATCAGTTGCATCATGAGTTGCATCATTTTGCAGGTGCGTGAAAACTTTTTTGCTTATTTTCAAAATTCATTATCAACATTAAATAAAAGGTTACCAGTGACACAATTTAAAGCAGTATTATAAGATTTTTAAAACATTTTTAAATGAAGACCCATGATTTACTAAAGGCATTCATATGCATATATTTTTCTCTAAACGTTTTTGTCATGAAGAAATGTACCAAATTCAGACATGCACTTTCCTATACATGCAGTATTAAATTAGGGAGCCTGAATTTAGTCAAAATCGTTTGGAAGGTATAAATATCTACCAAATACACACCCAGTCAGTGAAAAAAAAAACAATCATGGGTGATAGGGGGCATCCTGTGTGTAGGATCTTATAACATTGTTTTATTGTTTAATTATCTTATAAAAACAGTAAAAACTGTGCCCAGCCAGGTGCCCAGTCACAGTTGATTTATAGAGTACACTGATCCAAGTCCCACTATTAATCAATCTGATAACAGAAATGTGGTATACAATGAAGGATACACAGCGATGATA